>JAOXYA010035488.1:0-12802 GCA_028565675.1 Sorex palustris
GATCTCCCCCCTCCTCCTCTTCTGCCTCTTCCTCCTTCTCCCTCCTCTTCCTCCCAAACTTCATGGTTTCTAGAAGTTCTCTGCTGTGTACTGGATGTAGATTTGTTGTGAAATGTTCAGTTAGAAAGCTCCTTGTTGCAAGTACAGATGAAAATAAATTTGTTGATTAGATTAAATAGAAATATGTTGAGATCTCTTAGAACACAGAAAAAATAAAGAAATCTAGATAATGGCAGGAAGATTTTGGACTGGATGTTGATCTTTTGAAATTCGTCATTGAAGAAACAGCAGAGTGTTACTCAAATTGGAGGAAAATCCAAGCTGTCTTTGGCCTCCAGACCTAGTGTTGTGAAATCTTTTAAAGTTAAAAGATAGGATTTATTATGACTTGTGGGCTTAGACGATTGCACAGTATTATAGCTACAAGTTTTTCTCATCCCTTTATACATGTCTGTTTTCCCATCAAGAAGTGGCATCTGTTTCTCTACCCTCTTGCTGCTGAGTTTCCTTTTTGGGGGGGAGAGGGTGGTGGAAGGGACTGTTGGGGCCACACTCAGTGGTACTCAGGACTTACTCCAGGCTCTGTGCTCAGGGATTACTCCTGACGGTGCTTCCAGAGCCCATGTTGGATGCAGGGATGAAACCTGTTTGACTGCCGTGTAGGTCAGCACACTGCCCTCTGAACGATCATCCTGTCCTGGGACTGCTTTTTTAATTAGCTTGGACTGATAAAATATTATGGAAATTGTTGTGGGACGTCTAAGTGTCCCCCCCAAGAGGCTTTGCAGCTTCTCCCCTTGCCTTTCTGCACTGCTCCCCAAACCAGAAGAAGCCCTGAGGACCAGAGGCTGCATCGAAAGACAAGTCCAGCTGGGACCAGGACCAGACACAGCGTGAGGCCCCCAAAGGCCGTGCTGCCTCAGTGCCGCTTGCAGTTTCCGGCAGTCTGGAGAGACACAGCAGAGCAACACTCTGCTGAGCTCAGTCGCGACTGCTCACCCAGGACATTGCGAGCAAAGAGGTGTTTCGTCAGAGTTGGTGTTGAGAATTTGTTGCAGCTAAGTTCTGCTGTGGCTTGTTGTATGGCAGTCGAGAACTGTGCTTCCCTCCTTGGAGACAGTTTTATCAGGCAGGGTGTCAGGAGTTTTTATTCATGATCTGGATTCTCTTCAGGTCTGTGCCACAAGAATCATCATGTTCTATTTTATAGATGAGGTAAAATGAGGTTAGGAGAGGTAAAGTAGATTGCAGGTGCCCATAGCTAGTAAATGTAGAGTCATATTGAATGGGAATATGCCTGACCTCTGACCTCAGTCCCATCTATCAAGTGGTTACAGCAGCTTATTCTGAATTTAAAAAAAAATCGTCGATTGCAATAATAGTTAAACCTACCCAGAGCGTTTACTCACTAAATAGTATTAAAATTAAATATTAAAATAAACATTACAGTCAAGTACTCAGTTCACAGTGTTGGCGTTAATCTTGAGCATTCGGCGAGTGCATGACAGACCTGGCTCTGGAGGACCGGGAGTCTGGAAGTAATGCTATGAATGCCAGCGTTTGAGTGTTTGAAAATTCGACCTTGGCTTTGTATAGCCTAGAAATAGTTTTTGGTTTCACAAGTATTAAGAATCTGTCTCTTATTACTGGATGGGCACGTTACAGAGACGTGGGGAGGAAGGGAGTTGTGAGCGAGGTGGCGATCCAGGCGCTCAGGGATCAGGGTGCTTGTCCTGCATGTGGCTGGCCCTGTTAGGCCCCTGGCTCTCCCCCGCCCTCCTAAGACTGCCAGGAGTAATCCCCAAGTGCACAGCTAGGTGTGTGCCACCCCGCCCCACCCCCAAAGATGTTGTGGGTAAGATTTGGTCATTATTGTTTTATATTACTGCCTTCAACACCTGTGTCATCTTTTAAGGATATAGCTTCTATGGCACACAGATGACAATGGTACACCCTCCAGAAAAATTCCCCAAATAGAAAATAAGAGTCTTTCATTTTATGAAACACTTTTAATTTTAACTGTCACCTTATTAACCATACATCAGAGTACCAGTTAATACTATTAGGTGATTCTGACGTATTTCTCATCACTCATCTTGCCATAGTGGCACACAATAATCAGAGCTGCCCCTGGGTTTTATTGCCTGTTAAATAAAGCCTGGGAGCATTTCCCCATGATTTATTAGAGTATCTTGAAAACTAGTTTCATTTGGGAAATACAATTTCCACTTGTTTTTCTTTTAACCTGAACTTAAACTGAATCCCTATTTTTGGTTTTGATTAATCTTCTTCCATTAATAAATTACCAATATATTTTTCTATCTTGATCTTTTATTGTTCTACACGGACACAAATATTTGCCTTTGTGTGAATATGTATGTGGAGAATATTAATTTATATTTGTAGCTGGAAGAAAGAGCAACTTGCATTTTTTTCTATTAGTTTCAGTGTGTGTTCAAATGGGTTGTAATTTTATTAGAATGTTTAATTTGATAACAATGTAGGACTTAAAACTATAACTGTAAACTGACTTTTCTTCAGTCCCCTTCCCCCTCAGCAGTCTACTTAATGCTTGTTGATTGATTACATAACAATCAAACCTAGTACATGTAAGCTTGTGTTCAAGAGATGAAGGGGAAAGAAAAAACTTTTTAAGTGGTAAAATAGGACAATTCAAAATAAGTCATTCAAGATAGTCACTGTCACTGTCCTCCCATTGTTCATCGATTTGCTCCAGCGAGCCCAGTAATGTCTCCATTGGAGACTTTGTTGTTACTGTGTTTGGCATATCGAGTATGCCATGGGGAGCTTGCCAGGCTCTGCCGTGCGGGCGAGATACTCTCAGTAGCTTGCCGGGCTCTCCGAGAGGGGTGGAGGAATCGAACTTGGGTCGGCCATGTTGGTTGCGTGCAAGGCAAACGCCCTACCAGAGTAGTGGAGTTAAACTGACTCCTCCCAGGGCATCTGAAGTTTGGGCGAGGTTTTCCTGCAAGTGGCGTTATTTGAGGGGCCACTCCAAGAGAATGAGTGAGTAAGCTGCACGACTACCCGAGGGACAAGCATTCAAAACCCAGAGATCTTTATGTGGGAGCAAGCCCCATGTGTGCCAATCAAAGACCAGGGTGTCTACAATAAAAGGAATAAGGCTAGAGATGCAACAACAACAACAACAACAACAACAACAACAAAAACTTAGGGAGGCTTTGGTAGAACATTGAAAGACTTCTTTTTACTTTTCTAAGAAAGCAGATATTGGAGTGAACTGCAAAGATCTGTTATCATTGACTTTAGAGTCTCAATGATTCCCTATTGCTGGACCAATCGCCTTGGGATGAGGAGGAACAGTGACAATGAAACTATTTGGGACTTGATGGAAAGATTGGGGCGTCAGTCATGAGTGTGATTATGGAAAGGTGTGAAATTCAGAAATCACACAAATCTGGGACATAGTATTGATAATGACAGTGATATGGACTAGATGCGGAACAACTTTCTTGAAGATGTGGTGGTGGAACATTGACTCTTGGCTCTTAGAATGACTAAAAGTTCAGAAGGAGTGGAGCAAGAAAGAAAGGAAGAGAGTCCACACGTAGGGTCTTCCAGGCAAGAAGAGAAAGGGTGGAGTGGTGTTTTGAACAGAAAAGACTATGAAGTACTCTTCTACCTCCAACCAACACTGGATGATGTTGGAGAAGAGCACAATTTGGAATGAGTGAAGTAGGGCGAGGAATCTGCATGCCATCTTCTAGCTCAACAACTGATTCCTGGTTCTAGGAATACCAAGAAGAGGCGGGTGAAACCAGAGAGAAGAATCAAGTATCTAAGAAGGGAATGGGAATTCTGGACAAAGAATGGGAAGGAGTGGAGAGTTTGGTGGATGAAGCACATCATTTGCTTAAGGGCAGGGGAAGGTTTCTGAAACTACTCAGGAAGAGACAGATTGGATCAGCTGACAAACGGTGGTGGGACTTTGAACAACAGTGCTTCAGGGCTGCAGAGACTGGGGTGGGTGGGTCGGCAAACAGGGAGTGTCTATTATGCTAAGGTTGAATGGAAGGGCCAAAGGATGACAAGGAGTAGAATTCACACACACACACACACACACATTCACACACACACACAGCAGGAAGCAATGTAATTCAAAAGGATAAACACATGGAAACCTGTTGTTGGCTTTTCGGATTTTCCCATCACTGTCATTCTTCATATAGGAACCCAAACATTTAATGAGTGGGCTTGAAGGTTTATTTCCCGGAGGCATATGAATTTTAAATATTAATTTGTTAAAATTAAAAAAGTGTTATTGTTGTTCTTCTGTGGAGCGATAGCACAGTTGGTAGGGCGTTTGCCTTGCACGTGGCTGACCGGGACTCAATTCCTCCACCCCTCTCAGAGAGCTACCAAGAGTATCTCGCCCGCATGGCAAAGCCTGGCAAGCTACCCGTGGCATATTCGATATGCCAAAAACAGTAACAAGTCTCACAATTTGTTGTGAAATGTTATTGGTGCCTGCTCGAGCAAATCGATGAACAACAGGAGGACAGTGCTAGAGTGGTACGGTGCTATGTCACTCCCAGTCATGCTCAGGTGTTGTTTCTGGCTTTGTTTCCAGGATGAGCCCTGGCAGTGGATGGGCATCCAGTTTGATGTGGCAGATTGCAAGCCTGGCGAGAGTCTGTGAGGCTGCAGGTAGGCTGGTGCTTTACCTCCTGGACTATGTGCCTGGTCCAAGGGGTTGAAACAGATGTGGCCAAAGTGACTTCTAGTGAATGGGGACCAGGATGGAGGAGACGATGAGACTTCCTTTCTTCTTGTGTTCACTGTGGATTGAATTATTTGACTATTTCTGATAACTCTGGGAGAACAAGGGTTGTCTCTTCTAGAGCATCATTGGGCCCACAGGGTCTAGATTGTAGCAGAGCGTCCAGGTGATGAGAACCCATGTGGGAGCTGCTGTCATTGTCCAGCCAGGCCCCAAAGTTATCATCAGAGCAGTTAACACAACAACAACTATATTATTTTTAATAGCAGGAATTTTCAATCAAGGCAATTAAGATATTTTTATATTTAAATATAAAAACCTAGGAATTAAAACTGAGGTTTGAACCTCTCAGTTAGCCAAGAAAGTATATCTGTATGTTATTTTGTTGTTGTTATTGGTTTTTTTGGTTTGTTTGTTGTTTCATTTTTAGCCACACACCAGCAGTGCCCAGGGCATACTCCTTGCTCTGCACTCAGGGATTACAGCACGCAGGATTCAGGGGTCCATATGTGGTCCTGGGGATCAAATTCAGGTTTGCCTGAGCAAGGAAAGCACTAAGCATGCCCCAACCCCATGCCCTGAGACATCACTCCAGCCTTAGCACTGCAATTTATTCTGGAGTCATTCTGGAGTCTTAGAGTTCTAGTTAAGCAAGAATTTATGAGGTCATTATGGTTTTGTGTGATTTTTCTCAAGCTTCATTTTCTTTGGATAAGTAATTAGACACATTTATTCATCATATATCAAAATGCCCTTTTGTCTTCCAAGATTTCAGATTAAACACAAAAGCATTCCATTGTTAAATATGTCTGTGAAAGATTATTTCTCTCCAAGGTCTAATAAGCTTTTGTTTCTGGTGTCGCAACTCAACCTAATGGAGTGACCAGGAGTCTTTCACACCCCCGTGGAGGGTGATTAACCCTCCTGAGAAACTCTCCTGGTAGCGTATCCAGAAATGGCATGTCTTAGTGAGGAAAAGTGTTTTCCCACAAAAGCTGTGCATTATTATTATATGAAATGTTCCAATACTATTTCATTTCAAATGCCATGTCTCAGGGGTGTGCTTCAATGTGATTCCTCACGACTGTGTTTTACAAGCCCCCTTGGACTGTCGAATCTGGTCATCTATTACTCCTACTTTTGACTTCTCAGGGTCTCCCTGGAAAGTGCTTGAGTGGCAGGCTGTCTTCAGAAGAAGATGGCATTTGTGCCAAAATCAAAACTCAGACAGGTAACATGGCAGAACTAGGAAGAGCCTCATACCACCCTGACTCTCTGCCTGTTGTTTTGCAATGCAAATAAGAAAGCAATCTTGGGGTAATTTGTCTGTGTTTGAAATCCCCTGGCATTGCTGGAAAATGTTCTTTAATTGACTGGTAAATCATTCGAACATGAGTTCAGCAACTTATTTTTCTTGATTTCTCCTTTTCTCTCTGGTGTCGACAAAGGGAGTGTGGAGCTATTTTATGGTAACCGTTGCTATATTCTTCTCTTCAAATGAACTGCCTAGTCTTTGCATCAGATAAATAAGTTCAAATGAGAAATAATGGGTCTCAGTGTGAGAATTAAGACTCTCCTGGAATTAAGTAAGAATAATATCATAGAATTATCAAGTTTGAGGCTTCTTATTAGCAACTGAAGAAATGCAAGCTTTCTCAAAATTTGACTCCCTCCAGCAAAATCCGAAAAATAGTGTGTTTCAAATAACTGGGTTAGTTTTTTCCTCAAACCAGACCGGGGGTAACACTGTACCCACACAACTGTGAAGTCAGTTAATTGTGTGAAATATCAGTTCCACTACACTGATAAGCAATTTAAGAGAATCTATTTTAAGCTTCTCAAAATGGTATTGTGCAGGGACTGATGATGGCTATAGCCCAAGTGATCTTGAGGGCCAGGTCCAGGCACAATTATCAAATTGATCTCATCTAAGTTCTGTCTCCATTTCCATCCCTTCCTGTCATCTTTGGGCCGCGCCTGACTATGCTCAGGGTTTGCTTTTGGCTTTATGCTCAGGGATCTCTTCTGGCAGGGTCTGAAGGACTGTATGTGGTGCCAGTGAGTAAACCTTGGTCAGCAGTATGTCTGGCAAGTGCCCTACCCACTGTCTTATCTCTCTACCCCTTACACCTTTGTGAACAATTTTAACAATTTCTCATGTACACATTTTCTAGAAGGTTCCTTTGACTGACTTCCTTTTCAACTCTGAATCAAATATTCTCACTCTCATTGAGTATAATTTGGTTTCTTTGTCAAATTGTAGAAATTACCAACAGCCTTTCTGGCACAGTGGAATTCATCTTAGGATATACTTTTCATAGATTCAAATTTGGCCAGAGAAGACTCAAAGTAATTTGAAGTCACTTTGATCTGTTTCATTTGAAAGAACAATTGAATTCTTTGGTTTGCACTGTTCGTCTTTATCTTTGTTCAGCTTTAGTTTGTTACCACACATGGAGCAATTCCCAAAATCATTGAACATTCTTTATTTCTTTTTTTTTTTTACTTTTTTTGGGTCACACCCGGTGATGCACAGGAGTTACTCCTGGTTCATGCACTCAGGAATCTCTCCTGACAGTGCTCGGGGGACCATATGAGATGCTAGGAATCGAACCTGCAAACCTGGATCTGCCGCATGCAAGGCAAATGCCCTACCTGCTGTGCTATTGCTCCAGCCCCGAACATTCTTTGTTTCAAAACTACACTTAATGCAATAGAGTCATAATTTTGCCCAGTGAATCAGATCTGGTACATCTTATTGCTTAATATTTTTAGTCCTTCTGGGTTTTTATGTGCTACTGCAACCTATTCATTCATTTTATTAATTTTATGCTAACCATTTGAAGAACTAGAATGGCTTTGGGAGCTCTTGGTATGAATGAAGTATTATAAAATTTTACTGTATTCTATTATTGCATGACCCTTATGCCAATAAACATGTTGAAAGAAAACTATTGGTGGTTAACATGTAACCAATTCCTAGAATAATGTTATTTGAAACCTTCATTTAATGCATGACTAGACCTTGTTTTATAGACACAGTAAATTTGAATGAAGACTCCATCAATTTTACCTACAATAACAAAGACACTAATAAAGGAGAGATGTTGATGTTCAATTTATTGTTTGAACTCATAGATAGCATTGAAGTGAAAATAATGTATTTGTGCATAAAGGCAGGAAAGGGGAACGCATAGGAGGGGTGAAGGACTAAAATGGCATTAAAATTCATAATATTTTGGTATTTCAAAAGACATTATGAAGTGTTACATTTCTCTAGCTGAAAAATTCTTTCATTTGTACCACTTGTCATCCCGTTGATCACCGATTTGCTTGAGTGGGTGCCAGTAACATCTCCATTTGTCCCTTTCTCATGCTAGTGTAGCCCAATGGCATCTGCTCGCTCCAGGAACACGAAGAGCCTCAAACTGTGTGTTCAGCATTTTGAGGAAGAAATATGACCCTCTCGTAGGTGGGCAGCAATGCGTTATTTTGACATCCTGTGGAATCCAGTCGGTAACAGCTCTAGTCCAGCAGTCGTCAAATAGGTGGACGTCAAGCATCTTTTTGACATCCCGTGATAACAGCTCTACTCCAGAGGTCCTCTCTAAATCACATTACGTGTCTGGCCCATCTGATTTTCAATGCTTTGGTAAATGAGACAGCGAAATTCTTTAAAATGTGAAATAGTATTTAAGTGGCTCAGAGGCAAGGCTAATTGTCTACTATTTTCAATTGCTTTGAGATCACTGATCTTGGATCACTTTAATTATTAGAACTTTGGGTTGGGAAAGGACATGATGCCATTCACTAATTCATGTCTTAGACTTTAAAATCTTCACATTTCATAGGGTTGATTGCTGAGAGAAGCTGATCAAGACCAAGCTTTAATCGTGTTTACATCAAGTACGCTAATGACACAAGGAAAGTCAGACCCCAAGTGACATAAAAAACGATTGCTAACTTAAGTAAATTTTGTTAACATTCACTCATCTTTTATAAAGTTTTATACTGACTACTCAAATTTAGAATTCTCCACTAAAAATTATGCATTTCAAATTTTTGGAAATACTGATTATTTCCAAATACAAGAACACCATGGTGGCATTTTGAGAGGTTGTTATAAATCTGAAAATAGACTTACTTTTTTTTCCACAGAAAAAGCAATTTCAGTATGCATTCAACTATTTTTCTCTCAGTTTATTTAATCAGGAACTACTTCATGTAGTGGAAATTTGTTGAGGTATAACTAATAAACAAACAGTTTATATTTTCACTTTCTACTGAATATATGTTATTTCAGTATGATGCACTTTCTGTCCTCATGAGCACTGTGGGGAAAATGCGGCTTGGCCTGGTTTAAGGAATAGAAACTTCTCAGTATTTTCAATAACTGTAATATTCTGTGGATCAAATTTATGCCTCAAGAGAGCTCACAGAAGTATTGCATAGTAAAAGGAGATCTTGGCATTCGTGACTAAGCAGTCATGGGAAATATTTAGCTAATAACAAGCTTGGGTATTTGGAAGAGAAGAAACCTATTTTTTTTTTCTTCTCTTTCCATTTGAACGTTTAGTCAGTCCGTGTGCAACATACGAGACTCAGATGAACTGGAAATATTTGCTCTGGTGAAGAGCAGAGCCAACAGAGGCTGCCGTGTAACTGTGATGAGGTCAGGCAGTGGGGGGGCCCAGGAGGGCGACCCTAGCCACTCCCTTTCAGGTACAGTTTCTCGCTGGGCCCCTTCTTTCCCGAGTATGCCAAGTCAAGCTGCCCTCCTGAGCTGCCAGGAAGGGTTTGGACAGTCCTACTTCCTCTCTTTTCATAAATTAAGCCACTGCACATGACTTCAAATCCTTCCCCAAAGGAGGCGTCTTGAAAGATGGAGGAGAAACCTACTGGAGCTCACATTCTTCCACCCAAAGCATGAAATAAATACAATAGACATTCACCCTTCCTTTAGAACTTCCTATGTCTGGTTCTCGTGCACCTTCCTAGAGCTCATTGTGGCAACCAAGTTATTCTGCACCTTCACAATGCAGAATGCTGCGTGCCTGGGTGCTGGTTGGTGCCTGTCCAGATGTGATAAGGGTGTGTGTGTGGGGGGGAAGGAGGTTGGCAGGGAACCCTAGAAGAAAACTGAAGAGGAAAAGGACTTGCTTCTAGCTGTTTCGCTTTGCTGGCTGTGATGTGTGTGTGTGTGTGTGTGTGTGTGTGTGTGTCTGTGTGGATGTGTCTGTGTGTGTTTGAGCCACACCCAGTGTTGCTCAGGGCTTACTCCTTGTTCTGCACTCAAAACTTCCTCCTCCTGGTAGTGCTCGTGGACCATATTTGATGCTGAGGATTGAACACAGGTGGGCTGCTTGCAGGGCAAATGCCCAACCTCTACACTCCTTCTCTGGCCCTGCTTAATTTCTTCTGTCAGGTTAAGAACCCAAGGGGTTCTTCACCAGGGGACGCAGATGTGCACACTGAAGTCTGGAAATCACTTAGCAAGTTTCTCCAACTTTCCCCAAGTGGGTCCTGTGGGTCCCGGAGAGCCCCCTTGTCTGCTGGCTGGTCACAAGGCTGCGCCCTCAGCATCCCACCTAGACGCCGCCAGCACGCAGAACTAACTCCTGGGTCTCCCTGGGTCGGCGAAGTTCCGTGTTACTCTAGGAGGGAACAGCCGTTTTCCACTGCCTTCTCATAGAATTCTTTATTGCTCTCTTCCGGGTCCTCAGTAAAACAGTTAACTCGCTTTAATGCGTTATTGATCATTGTTAAGTGAGATTCATTGGCTAATAAAATTGATAGGGTTTGTATCTTCTGCTCTGAACCTTTGTCTAACACTGATCTTTCAGACTGTGGAGGAGGTTTATGTGTCTTCCTTTTCTTTCCGATTCAGGTTTTGCTTTTGCATGGTAACTTTGTGGTAGATGCATTCTTATTTATTTACAGATTTGAAATATATGACAATAGGAGATATGTACCAGATTGGGGTCACTATTGCAAAGAGATTTGAAAGGTCTTCCAAATCTATCTGCTGTAATTAGGCAAAAATAAAAGCTAAAGAAAGCTGGTTGAGCAAACATTCAGGAGCTCCTCTGTTCTCCCTTAAATAAATTATTTGAACATGCTTGTTAAAGTGTTAATTATCGGGCCGGGATGATAGGAAATAAGGCATTTGCCTTGCATGTGGCTGAGTGGGTTTAATCACTAGCGCCGCATATGATCCTCCAAGAACCCCCAGGAGTATTCCTGAGCATAGAGTCAGAAGTATGCCCTGAGCACCACCAGGTGTGGCCCCCTCAAAAAATTTTAAAAAATAGGGGCTTGAGGAATAGCACAGCATGGAGGGCTTTTGTCTTGCACACAGTCAACTCAGGTTCGAGTCCCAGCATCCCATATGGTCCCCTGAGCATGGCCAGGTATAATTCCTGAGTCCAGAGCCAGGAGTAAACCCTGTGCATCGCTGGGTGTGACCCAAAAGGCAAATTAATAAATAAATAAAAAACAAGTAAAAGACTAATTATGTTCCATGATGAAAATATGAATAAAAACTTTCTTTGAATGCCAGATTTAGGAAAAAAAGAATTTAAAAATTTAGAAAGTTCAGAAAAATTGTAATTAAGAAAAAAATCCCTCCAAAGAAGGATTGAGATGAAAATAATCAATTTTTTTTCAATTCCACATTTATAAAATAAAGATCGAAAGAACACTTCTAGGCCCTTGTTATTAATAGTATATTCTTAAAATTATTTTTATCAAAATTGTTGCATTCATTACATGCCATATTTTGCAAAATGAAAGAAATGCAAGAAAGAAATGAAAGAAAATGCAGACATCATGCTAATTCATGCTATAAACTATAGCTAGAACAATAACTCATTTTTTGTTTTTGCTTTTTGGGTCACACCCGGCAATGCACAGTGGTTACTCCTGGCTCTGCGCTCAAGAATTACCCCTAGGTGCTCGGTGCTCAGGGGACCATATGGGATGCTGGATGCTGGGAATCGAACCCGTTTGCAAGGTAAACTCCCTACCCACTGTGCTATTGCTCCAGCCCCAAACAATAACTCATTTAAAAAGATAAAGATAAGTAAGATTCTGTTTGGACTTGGTTTTGGATATAGTAGAAACTTAGAAAGCATGTATATTTTAAGTGAAATTCCCAAATGTTTATTAGGAGTTCTTAAACATTTCTATAAATTTGGATAAGTCTCTAAGCACTACATTACTCATTTAATGATTACATTACTCACCTCATTTTGCAGGTGACTTTATAAAGCGGGGTGTGAAGGAGAGAGCCTGAAGAAAATGCTCATTCCAGCTGAGCCACCTCAGGAAATCCCTGCCTTTTGTGAGGCAGGGATGGTCAAGTAGGCTGGGAGCATCTACAGGGCCTGGACACACGTGTCCTGCCAGACCCAGAAGCCAGGCTAGTGGGTGCCTGAAGCCCACTTGCTCTGCACAGCAAAGGGGCTGATCACCACCACAATTCTTTTTGTTTGTTTGTTTGTTTCTTGGGGCAGCTGTGGCTTAGGTTGGAGTGAGGAATTGCTCTTTGCAGGAAGGAAAGTTGGCCTAAGCTCAGCACAGGTGGTTTAGGAATGTCACCTTTCCTAGCAGGAAAGAATTTCAGGAGAAGGTCAAATAAGGGAGCAAAATAGTTTTCAATTGAAACAGATGTGAATGGAGAGAAAGTGTGATATAAAAGAAAGATCTGTGTTCAAGAGAGGACAGTCTTCCCCAGAGAGAAAAAAGTAGAGAACTGCTTTGGGTAGGTTTGGTACAATTGCTCCCAACTGTCTTGAATTGAAATTCTTTGCATGCTTGAAAAATTAACCTATTTTTTTAAAATAGTAAAAATAATCTCAAACCCAAACAAGAAGTTAATCTGGGTATTGTGAAGAGACTATCACAACAAGCTCTCGGGAGCGCAAGGCCGCATTCACGGCCGCGTGACTATTTATTTACTTTTCTCTAAGTTTTCAGGGTACCTTTAAATATCCCACCCACATGGCAGAGCCTGGCAAGCTATCCGTGGTCTATACCAAA
>JAOXYA010035498.1:0-12802 GCA_028565675.1 Sorex palustris
TAAGTTGAGGGCATGATCATGGACAAATGCTGTCATGATCCAAAAGTAAATAACGACGAGACTAGGACCCTGCTGGGGCTAGGAAGACTAACCTGGCCTGAAGGGCTGTGGAATATATAGTGAAATGTCCCCTAAATGGTGGCGCAGAGGTGAGTACACAGTATAACAGTGGCAGAGAAGAAGGATTAACCCAGCCTGAGGCAATCAGGAAGTTTTGCAGGGAGAATGCATTTAAATTTAGTGACTAAGAAGTCAAAAGAAAAGGAAGTCAAGGTATTGAGATATCATGAAGGATATGAAGTTTACAAAGATAAAATGGACTAAAAATCCAATAATTCATGTAGTTTAAGGTACCTGAACATATTGAAGACTATGCAGACATTAAAACTGATATTAAATATATCTGGACTAAAAGCTGGAGAGATAGTAAAGGAGTTTACGCATATATCTAGCATGTGACTAACCCTATAACCCTAGGTTATAGATGTATCTCCATCACCACAATGTCCTCCAAGCATTGATGGTGCAGCTCTCAAAGTGTGATACATCTGGCCAAACCACTGCCAGATTAGGCCCAAGTAATCCCCAGCATTGTAGGACCAAGAAAACACTGCATCCTTGAGCACTCAAAGGATCTACTACCTGATAGACACCCAGGGAAGCCCAAATATATATACACACTGATTTAAGGAATGTTGAGTGTAAAATAAAAATAATGCATTTGTATGTGTTTATAGATAAAAGAATATGAAATGATCAGTGTTAGCAGAAATGTTAACACTAATCACCTCTAGAGAAAAATATTGTAGATTATTTTGTTTAAATCTCTCTCTGCTTCTCTCTCTTCCAGATTTTTCTGCATTCCTCTTACGCTACTTTGACTTAATTAGAAGGGAGAGAAAATGTGCTAAAACCAAGCAATGTAAACTGAGCTCAGATTGTGGCACACTAAGAAGTTTGAATTTCATTTCACACAAAATGAAAACATTTTATTAGGAGTATGAGATGAACAAATTTGCATTGGGGTGAATTAAATCTTGGTAGGTTGTGCATGCTGAAAGAGAAGGATTTGAATTTGAAGGCTGGGTTATAGATGTAATAGACAGAATTGAGGTAATAGCAGGAAAGATGGAAAATTCATAATAGGAACAGAATAGTAGCACTTGTACATGAATATTGCAAAGGGAGGGAGAGTTTGAGGATAAAACTAAACTTCTGAGTAATTCATTAAAGATATTGGAAGCTTTAAAAGTAAATTAATAAGGAAAAGCTATATTTTAAAAGAAAAGGTGATGAATTTAGTATTTTGTGTTCCATGCCTGGGGGACATCCTGTTAGGAATTCTAACAGAACATTTTAAACATACATCTGGATTCAGTAAAAATGGACGTGGAGAGGCAAGCACAGAGATGATGCTAGAGACATGGGACTGAATGATTAGGCCCAAGTAATCCCCAGCATTGTAGGAAAAGATTGAGAAGAGACAGCTGAAGCTGTAACCACAGGAAATGCTGTCATAGCAGCTGTTAGAGAAATTAGCCAAAAGAGCCAGAAATTAGTATTTTTGGATACAGAATGGAATCAGAACAAGGGGAAGGAGTTTTACTCTAAATGTAAATAATTTACAATTACTAATGGAAAATAACCAGTAATGGGAAACAGGGAGGGAGTGGAAGAGTTCAAAAGATGCAAAAGGCATAGAATATAGAGACCACTGGCCACTACCTGAAACCAAAGGTAAAATAAAGTGAGGAAAAGTAAAGTTACTAGGGTTTACTGAGTGAGATCCTTC
This sequence comes from Sorex palustris, assembly GCA_028565675.1. Taxonomy (NCBI): domain Eukaryota; kingdom Metazoa; phylum Chordata; class Mammalia; order Eulipotyphla; family Soricidae; genus Sorex; species Sorex palustris. The sequence goes on from JAOXYA010035498.1 coordinate 1,793, forward strand.
CGTCTAACTCCATGAAGCCTGTAAAACCCACCACCTGTGTGCCTTTTATGAGACAGCAACTATTTAATGTCTTTTATGAACAAGTAAACTCATGTATACAGAAAGAAAACAATGTTTCATGTCTCAGGGCCAGTTGCCACAAATTTAAAATTAGAATCCATTTCTAAGCCACCATGTTTTAATACAATACACATCTGTATGTCTCCTTACATAAATACAGAAAGAAGGCTTAACAATATCAGCAGTGGAATACAGTAAATTGTAAATGAATTGATCATTTTATTTCACTTATGGAAATGAATGATGTCTTGGACCATAGCACCATTTTTCTGATCTTTCAGCTAACTTCTACTAAACTTTGATACCACTGAAATATCCAGTGTATTGGTTTTACTCTCTTTTCACTCTTTCTCTGGCTGGAACGATAGCACAGTGGTAGGGTGTTTGCCTTGCGCTTAGCCAGCTTGGCAGAGCTGGGTTCGATTCCTTCGCCCCTCTCAGAGAGCCCGGCAAGCTACCGAGAGTATCTCGCCCGCAACGCAAAGCCTGGCAAGCTACTCATGACATACTCAATACTGAGTATATAGTATACATATACTATATACTCAATATGCCAAACGCAGTAACAACAAGTCTCAAAACGGAGACATTACTGGGCCCATTCGAGCAAATTGAGGACAGTGTTTGTTTTGTTTGTTTCATTCTTTCTGGTCTTCTTAACTTCTTAAAAGCTTATATTTTATTGTAAGCCATAATAATGATTGCATATAAGCAACATTTACAATGCCCTGCCTTGTTATTTTATTATCTTATTTACATTCTCTATAATACTTCCACTCTGTCAATGAAAGCAACCTGCTAACTGACCTCACTTTAAATCTGTAGCCAGAAATTACTCCCTCAAGGCAACCAGACAAGCTAACTGTACTTTACCAATCCATTCACTCTCCTTATTTAACATTTCACCCCTCTCTCCTCCAACCCTTACCTCCTCCCATATCCTCACTCTCAGTCAATCACCTTGCCTTCTAATTGGAGAAATAAATATAAGAGCAACTAAAAAAAGAAAGTCCCACCACTTCAGTTATACACAGAGAGATTTATTCAGATATTCCAGGAGGGTGAAACTGTTTCTTTGGTTTTTTTGACCTGGGGGTCACACCTGGAGGTGCTCAGGTCTTACTCCTGGCTCTTCTTTTAGGGATCTCTCCTGGTGGGACTCAGGGAATATAGGGAATGCTAGGGATCAAACCCAGGCCACTGCATGCAAAGCAAATGCCCTACACTGCACTATCTCTTCAACCATAAATATTTCAGTTATTTCAGAACCTGTACCCACACACTCTGCCCTATATCCATGTTCCTATCTAAAGCAATGTCCCTTTCCTTGTGTGCCAGATTCGATGCCCTACCTCCCCACATTTTCTTTCTCTATTGAATTATTCTCATAGGCATGCCAATATGTTGCTGTCTCTCATCTTAAGAAAAAAACTTTAAACCTACTACCCCCATGTCTTTTGTTCTCTTTTACAGAAAAATCCTTGGAGTCAAGACACTTCTAATTCTTCCTCTAATTTTCTTTTATATACATTCCAAATTTTATCATATTTTATCTAGTCTTGGTACATTCTCAATATCAACAGTTGACTCTAATTGCTAAATTCAGTGGTCAGTTCTAGCAACATTAGTAACAACTAATCTCTTCCTCTTATAAGTTTTCACTGTTTGATGAGTCTCACATGCTCCTGACTTTCCACCAGTCCTCCTAGGAGCCTCTAGGAAAACTTTCTTGGCCTTTCAGTGATTTAACCTCTTCTTCTCAATCTCTTAATGCAAAGTGTTCAGAGCCAATCTTTGCCTCTCTTCCCTTCCCTGCATATGTTCACTTCTTAGAGAGCTCATCAGTCTTAGACTTTAAATACCATTAGAATTCTGGGATAACTCTAATTGATATCCCCATTAGCATATAGCCTCTGAACTCTAATCTTATTCTACATCTCCAATTACATTAAGCCTTTCCAAAATGTCATCCTCATTTCCTGACAGCCTACATTTTCTTGGCCTTGAAGTCTTCCATACTTCAGCTGTTGGCAACTCAAATCTTGTCAATCCAGAAAGGATTTTTTTCCTCTCTAATTTCTTTCTCCAGATACAGTATCTAATTCAGCAGGCAGTCCTGTTGGATCCAATTTCAAATATTCCTAGGGTTTGACCATCTTTTATTATCTCTATTGTAACCATTACTTTTTTTAAAAAAATTATGGAATCACTGTGAGAAATAGTTACAAAACGTTCATGTTTGAATTTCAGTCATACAAATGATCAAACACCCATTCCTCCACCAGTTTACATTTTCCACCAACAATATCCCCAGTACCCCTCCCATTACCCCAACCCTACCCCATCCCCTACCTCTGTGGCTGACAATTTACTTCTTACTCTCTCTCTAATTTGGGGCCTTATACAACCACTCTTTTTTAAAGCAACAATCACTTCTCACCTAAATGATTACAACAACATACTAAGTAGTCTCTATGCATCCATTCCTTTAGAAACAGGAGTCAAGTCACTATCCTTTCCTACCAAAATCCTGTAATAGGTTCCCATTTCATTCAGAGAAAACTCTAACGGACTCACACTGGATGAAAGGTCCTACCTTATCTAAGCCTCTGTGTCCATAGTGAGGATGAGGCCCTATTCAACCACTCTTCCAGTTGTCCACTGCATGTTAGCCAACCAGGGCTCCTTGCTCTTTCTCTGGCAAGTTTGGTACCCTCCATCTCAGAGCCTGACACTAGTTCTTCCTTCCATTTGTAATTAATCTCTTTCTCCCAAAGTCTATACTAATTCCTTTATATCCTCAAGTTTTACTTATTTTGTTCTTTTACTTCTATACATGGCATCCTATTTAAATTATCACAATTGCTATCTCTCTCTAAGTTTGTCCTTTTTCCCCATTATAATTTTGTACAGTGCATATCACCCTGAAATACTCTACATAAATTATTTTCTGTTTCCTCCCACTAGATCTTAGACTGTCAAAAGGGAAAACATTTTTTGCTGTGTTCACTGACATATTATTGGTACACAGAAGAAGACAATAACAGTTGCTGCATGAGTTTATATATTTTCATTGCCAGACTCTAGGTACCTAAAGATAGACAGAGGCATAATCAGCTTTGTGTCCTTCATGTATACTATGCATATCACTGTTACTGTTACTGTCCTCCCATTGTTCATCGATTTGCTAGAGCGGGCCCAATAACGTTTTCATTGTGACACTTGTTACTGTGTTTGGCATATCGAATATGTCACAGGGAGCTTGTCAGGCTTTGCCGTGCAGGTGAGATACTCTCAGTAGCTTGCTGCGCTCTCCGAGAGGGGTGAAGGAATCAAACCTGGGTCAGCCAAGTCTGCCGCATGCAAGGCAAACGACTTACCCACTATACTAAGCATATATATGTACATCCACATATATACTACACATATATTTATGTCCATATACATAAATGTTCATGCTTAATAGCCATTTATTAAATTGAGATAAGTAAAACAAATGGACCAGTGGACTATATAAGAAACTTATATGTATCCTATAACATTTTTATGATTTGGCTACTAGAATTTGTTCTGGAAAAAAAGTGCTTATCTTCCTGATTTCTTGGCAAGAATAGCAGAAGAATACATTAACATGAGTATAATCATGAATGCGCTATCTCAGAAGTGATTCTCCTTCTGGAAAAGGTAAATGCATAGATATCAAGAGATCTTGCCAACCTTAAGCTCCCTTAGGCAGAAAATGTGAAAGTCCCTTTGCCTTGACATACTGAGTAGTCCTCAGTTTAGCTCTTTCCAAACATATCCCTCCTAACTTCAAGCTGTTGCTCATTCCTAGTAACAGTTAAATCAATTGACCATGTTGTTCTGGTTTGTCTCAATGTGTCTGTTTACTAACTGAAGACTGCTTTAAGGTCAGGTTTATTTGCTTCTGCTCAGCTTCTTGTCCTTCTTCCTGCTCTTCTCCTATTCTCTCATTGTGCAAAATGGCAATCTCTTTCTATGTCAAGGAGCATGAACATCTTAAAAATTATTTAACTACAACTTGAGAATTTCTTTGCTTTCACTGTTTAAATTCTGTGGCCTAAAATTAAAGGAAGTACTATCACAAATAAATATGTTAAATGCATTGTTGTCTTTCTTGGCTCCAATTATATTGTTGTCTTGGCCAATGTGTTCTTTATTTTTGACTTGTTACTGTTTTGCAAATGAAGCATATGCAGTGGTTTGAGCAAGTATGGAAAGATAATACGAACATTCAAAATGTCTTTTTTCCTGGTATTCTTTTTTGATCATTGTTATTAACCAAAAATCCAATGATAATAATTAAAACAAACTGTCCTGAGTCTTGTTATTTCACATATAGCTTTTTACATTCTCTGAGCAACCAAATCCCATGCTTCTTTACTAATATATTCAAAAGTGAAACTCAGGTGATCTTTCCATACCACACATACTGTTGCTTTCAGTTAAGTTTCTAGGATTAAAAAGAAACCTTTTGCCAATAAGGGGGTCAGGGTACAAGTTTTCAAATTAGTACTAAGACTTCTACCTCATTCCACAGTATGTTATTTTCTTCACAGAAAATACTGACACTATACAATTATTTTTGTATTGAAAATAATGTAACCTCTAATGCTAAAAGAATAACAACCCTCCCTCAAAAAAAAAAAAAAGACAGAAACCACCCAAATCAGATAGGCCTTTTCTGAAACACAAAACTATCAAATTTCTGTGTGAGGAAACCCAATGAAAGAATGCTCTTGAAAAAGTAGCCAATACAGAGGGGCATGGTGGGAAGGAGTTATATGACAGGGTTCTCTTCAGAGTGTCTGCTTCAGAAAAAGAGCATCCCTTTAATTGATCCAAAAATATCACGATGAAATAACGATCAGAAATGAACCTGGGTACTTCCAAATCTCCTTGGTTAAAATAATATTACCAAAAACACCAATTAAGCTGCGATCGATTGCCACATAAACCGACAGAGAAGCGAAATCCCACCTGCATGAAAAAGTAAAGCGCAGCTATTCCCCCAATTCAGAAAAAAAAAAAAACAAGCTTCACTTTGGACCGCAGCAGAACCAGTCCCAGCAACTATCACGGGGAAGGGGGTGGGAGAGGGGTTGTGTATTGGGTTTAGAGCAGCTTACAGCTCCTCGCCTCCTCGCTCTCTCCTTGGACACACACACACACACACACACACACACACACACACACACCTCCGTGCCCCATGACCTCTCTCCCCCGGAAAAGAGCGGGTACAGGGTACAAAACAGGACAAGCCGCTCAGGCTCGGAGAGCGCTGCGACGGAGACAGCGGGGTGGCGCTTCCCTGGTCCTCGGCGCCCACCCGCAGCAGACTGAGCTTGCAGCCAGGGACACCTGAGCAGGTGCTTGCTCGGTGGAGGATGGAGAACCTTTTAGACAGTTTCAACAGGACTGATTCCCGCGCGGGCATCATCTCTGCAGCCAGAAGCGCACACGCGACCGTTGCCACGCCAAGCCTCACGTCTAGGCTGTCCACCCCCACCCCCACCTCCACCCGCTCTCTGCATTCCCCCTCCCCCAAGCCTGCCCAGCCAGGTTCCCCCAGTGCGCCGCCCGCAGCCTGGCACCCAGCGGGGGCTCTGGCGGAGGGCCGCCCCAGGGTAGATCTCCACTGAGTAAACAGCCCCAAGAGCCTTCTCGGGTCGTAAATAAGTCGGGGTTGAGCAGATCGGAGTGCACCTCAGCTCCCCTCTGCGCTCCCGCTCCTAAGACCGACTCTTTGAGAACTCCTAGACTCCACCCGCCCGATCCCCGATCGCACTCGCGGTTCAGCACCGAGGACAGCGGACAGACTTGCAGGTCCAGCGCGCGCGGGGGGGGGGGGGGGGGGGGGGGGCGTGGGAAGCGCGGACTGTTTCTGCAGGTGTCCCCACCGCGCGTCCCGAGCCTTTCACCCCTGCGGGCGCCCAGCCCGGGGCAGCCCGGGCGTCTTACTTTTCTGGCTAGAGTAACCCGGGTAATAGCCGTAGTAGCCGGTGATGCGCAGAATCCGGTCCTCGATGGTGGCCACCCCATTGGGGGCCGCCTTGACATCCATAGAGAGCGCGGGGCGGCGGCCCCCGGCGCGGAGGGGCGGAGAGCGCAGCGCGGAGCCGGGGAGCTGGTTGCAGGTGCCGCCGCCGCCGCCGCTGCCGCGGGTGCAGATGTTGCAGCTCGATCTCCCGCGCCCGAGATGTGACTCCACCGCTCGGCGCAGCTCGGGCTCCGCATCACAGCGGCGGCGGTGGCGGCGGCGGCTGAGCGGCCCCCACTCCGGCCGGCCTCTCCGTCAGCCTGGCAGCTCTCCCGCCCGCCGCCCGCGCTCTGCTGCGGGAACAGCGCCCCCTCCCCTCCGACGCCCACCGCGGCCCGGGTCGCGGCACCTCACCTGGCCGCCACCCCACGGCCTTAACCCTTTGTCACAGGAGTAGAGCATCCCCCCCGCCCCCACCCCACAGACTGGAAGAGACGCGAGGTCCCTCAGGGGCGCAGGAGGAGAAGCAAAGGGGAGATGGGTGGACGTCGGTGGGGTTTGAGGGAAACCTCAGCAGATCTGTGAGAGGGGCACACAGGCACTGGGAAGAGAGGGATGCCGGCAGCGCCTAGGGGCTCGGCTCCCCTTGGCATCTACAACTCGTAGGGAATGCTGCTCCGCATTCCTTGTTGGTCAGCAATTCTTAAAACTTGCTTAGTCTTTTTTTTTTTAAGAAATGAAAAAAAAAAACGGGGCCCAGCAGGTGGCATATAGAGGATTATCCAGCTATCTCCTCTTAGGACTTTCAGAGAGTCGCACCCCCAAACCTGACCGTCCTTGTCTGGAACCTCTTTCCTGGAAGAGAAAACATCAAAGGTTCAGGAGATGCAGCTGCTCACAGCCTGTTTATTCTTCCAATTCCAAATGGCCCGAGAAGAAATGATTCCCGCCTTTGTTGCTGAAAACAGGAGACTGGGGAGGGAGAAACCATCACACCCTCAGTATCTGGCCGGGGCGGGGGGGGGGGCCTTTTAGCCACAGTGTAGACAGAGACTGGCTCTGAGACCAAGGCGTCCTTGAAGCTCGGAATGCAGTGAGCACACCCTCCCTTCACCTTGGGGGCTTAGGGGTGGAGTTGGACGGGATGCTTCTGCCCGGATCAGATACACACCAAGTTGTAGGCGTCAGTGGGCAGCGGAGCTCACCATAGTTTGCAAACACCACCGCTTGAAAATAAGCCTCTTCCTTTCTAGGCAAAACTGAAGTGCGTGTCGCAGCGGGCAGAGGTGTTAGATCATTGGCGTGCAGTTCGTCCTGCTCGCCTTGCAACACAGTCTCATTTCAGACAGCCCTGCTCTGATTTCACATTTCTAATAGCTTGGGAGGGACAAAGACAAAAGAGCAAGTTGCTTCCATTGTCCCCTCAAAAACCTCCAAAGAACCTGTCACTTTCTTCACTGTTCTATGTGGATCCATAAGAGAAGAAAGCTAGGGTGAACTTGTAAAGGCTCACTTGGGCTTAAGCAAATGAAAATACAGCATTAAATTTCTACCACTTGCTAAGGGTGTTCATCCTGACCCTACACCTTACACAGGATGAAAGGTGTGGAGTGAATCTGAGAAGATGGCAATAACAGAGTTCGTAAAAAAAAAAAATAGTTTCTTCCCACACTTGCCTTCTGGGTAAAGAATGATGGAAGGGCCGAAAGGACTTAAAAGGTCAAAATAAACTGAAAGGATAAAGCAATTCTAGGACAATAGCAGGGAGCTGACATATATTTTTTTTTAATTTCATTGAATCACTGTGAGAAACAAAAGTCTCCAATGGAGATGTTACTGGGCCCGCTCGAGCAAATTGATGAACAACGGAAGGACAGTGACAGTGACACTATGAGATAGTTACAAGCTTTCATGTTTAGGTTGCAATCACACGATGATCAAACACCCATCCCTCCACCAGTGCACATTGCCCACCACCAATATCTCCTGGATACCCCCCTTTCCCACCCTCCCCCTGCCTCCATGGCAGACATGATTCCCTATAATCTCTCTCTACTTTTGGGCATTATGGACAAACCAGCATTTTAAAAGATGGAGGCTGGCATCCGAGAGGACTTTCTTCCCCGCATGGTTACAAGAGACTGTTAGAGAGGAAAAGAATAGGGAAGTCTATTTTTAGAAAGGGCAGGTTGCAGGCTGTTTGGCACCAGGGTGACTAAGGAATTCCCGTAGGATCTCGTCCTTTGAGGCATACTACTCTGTATCTGCGAACCTAAATCAAGATTTCTGGTGAAGGGCTTCAAACTGCACCTTAGTTCACCTCTGTCTACACTTGATATTATCATTATCCCATATTCCCTGTCTTAGAAAGGGTCCAAACAAATACCAAGTATCCCAAGATTGAAAACGGAACACCAGTTTTTAAAAAGCTTTTTGGGGGAGCTTTTCTTTTGGGTCACACATGGCGATGTTCAGGGATTACTCCTGGCTCTGCACTCAGGAATCCTGGCAGTGCTCGGGGGACCATTTGGGATGTCGGGGATTGAACCCGGGTTGGCCATGTGCAAGGCAAACGCCCTACCCATTTTACTATCTCTCCTGTCCCCACCAATTGTTGAAGTCTAATTTCCCCCCACAGCAAATCATTCACGATTTCAGGTTAATTCTATTTCAACACAGCTCTAATTTGTCCATTTCTCTTTGCCTGCAGAATTGCCACTCTCAGGTAAACAGGAAATCAGATACTTTCATCATCTCCAAATGACCTCCTAATGATAACTATTAACTGACCTGCCACTCATCAATCCTAAACATCTGGAAAAAAATTTCAAGGTGATAAATAATTTTAAAACTTTAAAAAATATATTGATAACATTTAGCATGAAATATATCCTCCTAATTTTAGCACTGTAGCACTGTCCTCCCATTGTTCATCTATTTGCTCAAGTGGACACCGGTAATGTCTCCATTGTGAGACTTGGTACTGTTTTTGGCATATTGACTACTCCATGGGGAGCTTGCCAGGGGTCTGCTGTGCGGGTAGCATACTCTCGGTAGCTTGCCGGGATCTCCAAGAGGAATAGAGGAATTGAATCCGGGTCGGCAGCATGCAAGGCAAACGCCCTACCCGCTGTGCTATCGCTCCAGCCCACCTCCTAATCTTAAGTGTACTATATTGATACTACTTGTTTGCATAGCAGATGTCTAAGACTTATTCAGCTTAATTAAAATTTTGTGCCTTTTGGTTAGAATTAAGACAGTGATCTCCTAGTCTTTGAGCACAGCACAAAATTGCTAAGCAAACTTGTGTTACAAAAGTTCTTGGACATTTTTGCAGGGTGGAAATAATTATATCTGATGAACATTGCTACATATGCTTAAAACTTCTTACTTGCATAATTTTCAACATTCCCCTCCCATTTAACATAGTAATATGTAAACTTAAAATATTTTTGGGGACACACCCAGCAGTGCTTACTCTTAACTCTGTACTCAGGAATCACTCCTGGAGACGCTCGAGGGACCATATGGGATGCTAGGCATCGAACCCCATCTAGCTGCATGCAAGGCAAAAGTGCTACCTGTTGTATGATAGTAATATAATACCAGAAGACAAAAGAATTAGAATTGGAGTGAGGGTTTGTCCTGAGGGCATGTTAGAACACAACTTTATCACACTAGTAAGTGAGCTATCCAATGTCAAGGCTATTTTTGTTAATTAATTCACTCACCCGTCTTATTGGCTGTGTGTATGTATCAGGCACTGTTGGGCTAGAGAGATGAGGCAAACTTCCTACTTGAAAGGAGTACACAGCAGATGGTAGGAACAGATTTGAGGAATAGGGAGATGGCTCATGCTTTGCTTTGCATACAGGGGTCTTAGGTTAGGTTTCAATACCTGGGATAGCATGGTCCCCTGAACATGACCAGGAATGACTCAAACATACAAAAAACTTGAGAAACAGATGGCTTATGCAGTGAAGTACTGAGAAATCAAGAAATCATGGGTAGGCACATTCTTTGAAACCTGGAAAAGAAAAGGTCTGAAGCAGAAATCCAGAACAGCCTCCAAATCAGACTCTTTTCCCATTTCAACCACAGATGGAATCAATGTGGATGGAAATCAGTCTCGCTTCAATGTGCATTTCCTGGCTACCAGTCAGTTTGCGCATCCTTTTCTATTTATTGATCAGGTCTTATTTGCTTCTCTGTGTATTGACTATTCTTGGTATTGTTGAGATTTTGTTTTTAACATTTTCAATGTTGAAAGCAAACTCTCCAAGGCAGATAGGGAACCAGCCCGATAAGAAATTATTTCCTAAATGCCACACACATCTCATAACAAAAATAAGGATCAGGATGTTTTCTTAAAAAAAAAACCCTCCATTTCCTGTCACTTGCTGCTCTCTGATAAATAAGGTTCCTTTTCTAGCCTGGTTGTCACAGAGGAAGGTCAGGACACTCAACAGAATTCTGTATGTATAGGCAGTCTTTAGCTGTGTAGGATTTCCCTTTTTGATTTCTGCTAATACTAGGGGAGAAAGGCTACCCAGAGAGGCAGAGGGAGTTCAGTGCAGGCTTGCAAGGATAAACACAAAAACACATTGAAGCATTTGAGTGTGAAAATCTTAAGAAAAAAGGCCCAATTTCATAACTGGTTTGAGAGAAACATCTATAGATAGACAATTACATGGATTTGAGAATGACTCTCATTCATATTTTATTTATTTATTTTTTAGACTTACAAGTTGTTGTGCCTGGGTTTCAGTTATACAATGATCGAGTACCCATCCTACCACCAGTGCCCATTCTCCACCCCCACCAATCCCAGTATCCCTCCCAACCCCCATCTCCCATCCCACCCTGCCTCTCTGGCAGGGCACTCCCTTTTGTTCTATCTCTCCTTTTGGGTGCTGTGGTCTGCAGAAGAGACATTGGGTGGCAATCAT
>JAOXYA010035508.1:0-12802 GCA_028565675.1 Sorex palustris
AGTAACAACAAGTCTCATGATGGAGACGTTACTGGGCCCACTCGAGCAAATTGATGAACAACGGGAGGACCGTGACCGTGATCTCAGTTTTATATCCATTTGCTTTACTAGCGCAATAGAAAAGTATTTTAGACTGCTTTGAAGGCAATTATTTTAGAGAACTTCTGCCAAAATATTATGTAAAGTGAGACCTCCCTGACTGCCTAAGTTTGCAAAAGCAAACCTATTTTCAACTAATGTGTAGACGTACTTCAATTTAACTAGTATTTGGGACAGAAGCTATGAAGACTTAAAGACAAATTGTGAACCTTGAGTCTTTGAGGTGAGCTGCAAGTGTTGGGGAGGGGAACAAGCACTGGGCTTCCTCAGGAAGCTTCAAGAATATGGCAAAACAACATTTTAAAATTTCACTCTTTTGTGCTTGGAGAAGTGCTTCCCCACAGAACTGAAAATTCGGAGAATCCCTCATGCAGTGGAGGACATAGGAATAAAAATTCCACTGCCTACCGATCAGTTAATCTATACTTTTTGCTTTGAAAGGGGAATGAAAGCTCTCTCCTTGTCGACAGATATTAAAATTTTCCATCATATTATAATTTTATGTTCTTCCCTTTATGCTCTCACAAATCACTGGTACTTTATGCACAGCAAAGAAAACTTCCATTTTATTTATAAGATTTTTTGCGCATTCTCCTCTCTCAAATTTTTAAATCAATTTTGAAAATAGATTTTTAAAATTCATTCAAATACTGTCTCATCAACAAGCTTTTGAGGGGTCCATCTCAAGCACAGTATCAGAAGTTCTGTTCAGCCATCCTTTCTTCCAGTTTAACTCTGGAAAACTAGAGAATGGATTTTAATTTTCACTTTGCCACCCAAACTTTTTACTAACCCAAATGGAACGAAAAAAAAAAGAGAAGTATTTTTATTAAAATTGGTTTCTTGTTTTCACTATGATTTCTGGAGCTGATAATTATTTGTATCACTAGAACAAATGCCCTCTCTTTCCTCATCTAATTAAACTATGGTGCCGGTGAGACGTTTTAATCAAAATTTCTATGGAAAAAATTTCTAAAACCCCCAGCTATAGGCAATGGCAGGAAATTGTAATTATTCTTTGTTTTTGTAACATTGAAATATTTCTTTATCTTTTTTGTGGTGTGTTGTTATTCTTTCCAAGAATGCATCATAGATGGACATTTTTCTGTGATAAATATGATTAAATGAAATTTTGAAAATCAATAAATATTATTTAAGGACACATTTCTAAAATGAAATATGCATTACAATATAGTTTTATGTTATAAGACTCTGTGAGCATGGTTTCCCTATTCTTTTCTTTTTTTGAGAGGAGGGAGATGAGGGCTCCCAGCAGCGCTCTAGGGTCCTGGGGACATTTCCAGTGATACCTGGCCTGTGTGGGTCTGACAGGTGCTTGGGCCCACACGATGCATTGCTGCCAGTGCCTGGGAGTGCTGGGGGGCCTTTAGTGTAGTACCAGAGATGGTGCTTTGGAGCCCATGAGGCACTAGGGGACTGAACTCAAGCTATGCACATGCTGGTTATATGTTCTAGCTTTCTAAGCTGTCTCCCAAGCCCTTTTTCTGCTTTATGTTCTTCCTTTCCTGAACTTATTTTCACTTCAAAATCTCAGTTTTATCTACCAACTTACCGGCAGAAATCAGTCCATCACACTTAAATTTCCACCCTAAATTACCACAATTTCTTCTCACAGGACTTTTACGGCACAATAATTATTAGTTTGGTGTGTGCTTCTTTTACTATATGCTGAGCAGTAACTTGGTATATTCATTTTCAGTGAATGCCGCAACAAATTACCACAAACTTGGTGGCTGAAGACAAAATTCAATCCCTCATAGTTCTATCTTCCAGAAAACTGAAATTAGTTTGGTGGTGCCAAAAAATCAAGGGTCTGACAGAGCATCCAGTAGAGGAAAGAAAATCTGTCCTTCGCTGCTTCTAACTTCTGGTGAGCGAGAGTTCTCTTGGAGAGCCATATCACTTCAGTCACTTTCACTGACACTTCATCTTATCTCCTATCTGGGTGAAAAATCTCTGGGACTATATTTTATAAGGAAACATGTACTTTCACTTGGATCTATCTCACTATTCTAGTATAATCATAGGGCAATCTCAACTTTACTATATAAATATATACACGGTCTTTGTGATATATGGTGACATTTCTATATTCCTGGGATTGGGAGATGAGATATTTTGGGGGAAATTATTCATTCTGCTACACTCAGAAGAAATATCTTACTCATGTTGCAAACTTCAGTATTAGTATTTTAGGTGCCATGTACTTGTTAGATCAGCAAATACAAATATAATTTTACTGAAACTTTTATTTGCATATCTGTAGTACTGTAGCACTGTCCTCCCCTTGTTCATCGATTTGCTCGAGTGGGCATCAGTAATGTCTCCACTGTGAGACTTCTTGTTACTGTTTTTGGCATATTGAATAGTCACAGGGAGCTTGCCAGGCTCTGCTGTGTGGGCGGGATACTCTTTCTTGGTAGCTTGCCGGGCTCTCCAAGAGGGACAGGGGAATTGAACCCGGGTTGGCTGTGTGCAAGGCAAATGCCCTACCCACTGTGCTATAGTTACAGCCCCATTTGCATATCAAGTCATGTAAAATTGTTTAGAATAGCCAGCAGAATTTGTTTCTGAGAACAACTGATTAGAGGTTTAACTGGTGAATAAAATAGTAGCATTTTAGTGATTTATTATGTATGAATAAATTTGTTTTACAATAGGTTTTCTGTTCAGTCTTAACAATACTCAGAGCTATGCAGGTATTGAACAAGGAAAAATATTTAAGACAGTACAATTTAAAAATAATTATGTGACTACTGTTAGTGTGAAAGCAGAATATAGAATCAAATATAGCTCATCAGTACAAGCTCATTTTTCCAATTTAAAATATGATTCACATAGATAGCTCTTATTATAAAGGACTAGCTTCTTAGTTACTGAAACATTCACTAGTTCATAGAAATCAATTGGATTCCTCAGAGATTCAACACAAATGTTTTTGGTAAAAGCCTGGCTAGTATCCTGGTCTTTGTATCATTTTCTGTGACTGAACCATGAGTAATGAGGAACAGTATCCAATACATTCCAGCTTCTCTGCATCTTTATTATGGATGACAAACATATTGATAAAAACTATCTTTAACTGACTGTGACATCTGTGCAAGTATATATGTTCCTAAAATGGCGTTCTACCATTTTAGGAAATACTTGGGGCCTGGACATCGTTCAAAGGTGAGACCACATACCTAGCACATGCCTGACAGACTTGGCATGTGCCAGATTTTCAATCAAGCATCATATGGCCATACGTGCACTGCTGGGCATGGTCCTGGCTACCCTGTGAATGAATAGCCCAGCCCTTCTGGTCCCTGACACCACAACCAAGCACCAAACAGCACCAAATCTTGCCATTAAAGGCTTGACCAGTTGGCACAGCATTTCCAAGGAGCTCCTGAGTCCCCATGAACACTGCCTGGAAGGTTGCCAAAATAGAGCATATTTGATTGTAACTAAGGGAAATTTGAAAAATAAAATAAGCTGAGATACCAATTATATTAATAAATAATGCATATGGAATAACAGAACATACAAGGCCACCAAGAAAATAATTAAAGTTTTGCTATAAAAATAAATATTTTCAGTGAAAGGAAAATTTTTGAAAAGCTCTGGCAATACTTGTCAAAACAGTTGGAAATTTTTTGACGTATTCTATTTAGCTATGTCATACTGAAATATCTGAGGAAACTTGTGGTAAATTTTGCAACTCTAAAAAAATGAAGTAAAACTGATATAAATTTATCACAATCTTTACACTTAAAAATAATCCTTTGCTGAATATTGCAATAGCATTTTCTACCGAAATCTGTAGTCATCTGTATTAGTTAAATGTGGAGTTGCTGTCACTGTTATTTGCAAAGTCTGCAAAGAAGATAAAGAATCATAAATGCAAGTTTCAGACAAAGTGGAATATGTTTTTGAGTGTAACTATGCCATGCATTATCTAAAATTTGAGAATAATCATCCAAGTATAGGACTACATTACTTTATTTCAAGCAGGGCATATGATTTATTTGGCTCATAGAATGTTTTTTTTTAAACTGTTGTCTGCCATGTTCTATTTAAATGAAGGTCTACTTTTAAAAAAAGGTCTACTAAAATAACATTTATTTAAAGAAAGGTTAACAATGCTAGGAGATACCTGAAAATCCAAAGGGAGATATTTGATGAAGAGTGTGATTACATAGTAATTCAATGCTAGTGAAGAATATGTTTAATATTTAATAATTTTCAGATCATAAGATATGTCAATTTTTTCTTTGTAATGTGAAAAGTAACATTTTAATAACATACAAATTTTGAGATAAAACATTTTAGTGAAAAAAAAAAATCAAAATAAATTTGCATAAAATATTTTACTGGGTAAAGTGTTCCATGAAGAAAAATTTATAAAGCAAACCTCAGGGGTTGGAGAGACAGTACAGGAGGGGAAAGGTGCTTGCTTTGCATGTGGCCAGCGACCAGCTCAATCCCAGCCACAGTACATAATCCTGATCATTGCCAGGTATGATTCCTGAGCACAGATTCAGGAGTACCCTCTTAGTGAAGCTCAGTGTTGCCAAAAACCACAATAAAGGAAGGAAGGAAGGAAGGAAGGAAGGAAGGAAGGAAGGTAGGAAGGAAGGGAGGGAGGGAGGGAAGGGTTGGGAGAAGAAATAGCTCAGAATGGTGAAATCAAAGATGATCTTACTGGGAAGTCAGAATTGAAATATGAGCTATGATATAAAGGAAGATTTAAAGAGACAAATTTAGGGCAGAAGAACACTTGCATATAAGCAGTGGTACCACTGATGTGTTTGAAGAATAGGTAGGATCAGGTATTTCAAGCACAGTGATAAATAGAGAAAGCAGATGAGTACAGAGAGTAAAAAATTAGAGTGGAGAGGGGTACAAAGAAAAGTATCTTATGTCAATAGGCTGACATTGATGTATCATGGTAAACTGAGCTGTGCATTTCTTTAGAGTCATTGCCAAGAACAAATCAGATCTTAACATTTTGATATTAAAAATCCCAAAGTTTTCCCTAGACAACTCCTTTGGACCTGCGCCAGCTGCCCCTGCCTCGAACCCCCATGCCTTCACCCCAGTCCCTGTGTTCAACCTGTTGAGACAGCCTATCCACCTGCCTCTGAACTGCGGGATTCCTGCCGCTTCTATGCCTGTTCCCTGAGACTGCTCCTTCAGATCTGCACCAGCAGATTCTGCCTAAAACAAACAAAACAGCCAGATACTTCACAAAGCATTACTGCCTGCCTCCTGTTTCAGCCTGCCCTGAGACAGCCTTACCTGCACTTTTGACCTGTGTGGATCCAACTCTGCCAGTCCAGTTCTCCAAGACTTTGAATACCTAAAGCCATACTGAAAAATAAGAAACTGGAAGGCATCTCATTACTTAGGCTGAAACTATACTAAAAAGCTATAGTGATTGAAATGGCATGGTGCTGGAATAAGGAGAGGCACTGAACAGAATTATAATATCCAAGGAAAAACCCTCCATATATATGGTCAGCTAATTTTTAACAAAGGAACCTACACATGAAATAGAGTAAAGGAAGCTCTTTGACAAATGGTGCTGGGAAAACTGGATAAGCAGATGCAAAAATATTAAAGTTGGAGCTATATTTCACATCTTACACAAAAGTCAATTCAAAGTGGATCAAAGACATGGAGATCAGGCCATAATCTATAAAGTACACAGAGAAAAAATGTTGGCAGAACACGCCACAATTTGGATGACAAAGGTGTCTTCAATGATATGATGCTATTGACAAAGGGAATGATGAAAAAATAAACAATGGGACCACATCAAATTAAGAATTTTTTGCATGACAAAAAAGAAAAAAAACCCCACCAGGCTAAAACTAAAAGACATCTAACTAAATGGGAGATGCTTAACTAATATTCACACTCAACATATCAAATAAGGGGTTAATGTCAAGGATATATAAAGTACTCACAAAGACTACTACCAACAAAAACTCAAAAAAGGAGTTTTTGAGAGAGGAAAGGAACAAGCACTTATTTGTGCAAGCCAGGGAGTTGGCCAATGGGGACATGCAAAAATACTTATCAGCATGTATTAATAGGAAAATCCAAATGGACAATAAAGTATCTCACACCAATGATAATGGTGCATACTAAAAATACTGGGAATAATCAAGTGTTGGCAGGAATGTGATGAAAAAGGAACTCTGACTCACAGCTTGTGAGAATGTTGTCTGGTTCAACACCTTTAGAAAATAGTATACATTTTCCAGTAAATAAGAGTTGGGCTGCCATATGACTCAGAAATTCCACTTTGGGGTATTTATACCCAGGACAGAAAAACTCAAAAGGACATATGTACACCATTATTCATTGTAGCACTTTGTACAATAGCTAAGACACAGATTCAGCCTAGGTGTTTAATCATAGATGAGTGGATCATGAAGATCGGATATATATACACAGTGGAATACTATGCAGCTGAAAAGAATGATAAAATCATGCAATTTGCTATATGATGGAACTGGAAGACATCATGTTAAGTGAAGCCAGAATGACAAAGGATGGTCTCACCTGAGGCATATAGAATGACTGAGTGAGGGAATGTAATATGTTAAAGTGGGGGTGCCTGGCTCACTCTTGACTCATAAGAGGAAAGAAAAGGACAGAGAAGGAAAGAAATTGGGGGAGAAGAAGAGGTGATGAGGAGTAATTGGCAAGAGAGATGCGGTCAGGGTTCAAGACCCTCTGGTGATATAGAGGAGTGGGACATCTATATATCCAAATGAGAGAGTCAACAACACTGAAGATTTGAGATCCAAACTATAATGACCAAAGAAACAAACAAAAGTGCTGGTTAAGGTAGTAGGTTGGGGAAGTAGTGTGAAGGTGACAAAGGTGGTGGAATAGGGGCAAGAATACTGCATGTCTATACTATGAATAACTTCATAAATCATAGTGCCTTATTTTATTTTTTAAATCCAAAGGGAGTTAGGAGGACAGCTTAAAGGTTCAGCGTTCTATCCCTGGACCAACTTGATCTCATCTCCAGCTAGCCAGGTAAAATCCATTTATCACCGTGTTTGTACTCAGTGAACCCGGAGCACTGCAAGGGTGGTCCAGGTGGCCCCTGTCACCATTGGGCCTGACTAGTACATTATCACTGGAAGCCGATACTGAACTTGCCAGCTCCCACTATATAGCCACATACCAAGAAAGTGGTTCCTGGGCCCTACATAATCACTAAAGAGCACCACTTAATAAACTGTACAGTGGAAAAGGTCAGCAGTGTATACATATCCATAATCCTATTTGTATACATTATTGTTCTATTTATGTCAGAAGAATGTTTTCCAGAGCTATATACAGGAAACAGTTAAGAGTAGCTCCCTTTAGATAAAGATGCAGAGGAGTGAGAGAGCAGACTTTATTTTTTTCATATTATATGTCTGTGGACAATTTTAAAGCTGCATCTATGTATTACTTCAACTTAAAAAAAGACAAGAAAAAGAGTTATTAGCATATCTGTGGTATGGTCATGGTCTCTTTCCAGTCAAACCTCATCATCAGCCGATGTAAGAGTTTTGCCTTTTGCCCTTTGGATGCCATCTCAGCAGTCTGAAATGAATTTTGCAAGTATTCAGTTTCTTAACTTCCTTTCTCAGGGCTAATTCCAATGATTTTACAAAGTAATAACAATTTTACTAATGAATTTCAGTTCTTCAATGTGAGTTTCCTGGTTACCTAGCAAGTACAAAAATCTTAGCAACTTCTCTATGGTAACATTTCCACATTGAACATGTCTGAGTCCACGGGAATCACACATATGACTATATTTCTTTCTACCTCCGCCCCATAGAGAAGCTATGCCCACCATTCAGAAATGCACTTCTTAATCTTCTCAAAGAAGTTTCTTTTATTGCACATAATGACTGAATTTATTTACAACTTAATTTTTATCATTGAGAACTCAAGACATAATTTCTCAAGTATTAATCATAGGCAGTAACAGTTACCTTTGCATTAAGCATGTACCCCCATCCCCCCCTTTTTTTCGATTTTTTGGTTCATACCCAGTGATGCTCAGGGGCTACTCCTGGCTCTGCACTCAGGAATTACTCTTGGCGGTGCTCAGAAGACTATATGGGATGACAGGGATTGAACCCTGATTGGCTGTATGCAAGGCAAACACCTTACCCACTGTACTATTACCCTGGCCCCAGACATGTACCCCTTCTAAGAGAAGGGGAAAGTTTTTTCTATCTTTAGTGTTTTCCCATAGAAGCTAATTTAATGCTCCCCATACAGTAAGTGTACCTATATGTGTTGGTGCACCAACTAATTTTGTTATTTCAATGTTATTTACATAATAATTCTATAAAAGCTTATGGCAATAAAATCTTGAATGGTCATCTAAATAACCTCACATCCTTTGCTATAAATCGTATGGATTTATGGTCATCTTTCATTTTACTTTCAATGATAACTCCTTACTATTGTAGAACATGGAAAGCTAAAGCTGTACTTTTACCATTTCCCCACTACCGCGGTCTTGATGAATAAAAAGAGGCTTAATTCTGTAGCAAATTCCTGTGCTAATTCTTCATTTTTTCGACGTGCGAGGAGGCAGTTGTGGTAGAGGTGGTGGCTAGTAAACTTGTTCCCATGGACAACTTTGAGTTTGTCAGAGAGCCTCTTGATAACAAACTGGATTAGAGTATGGTAGTGACTTACGGTGTTCTAATGGCAGCTTGAAATATCATTCAAAGAGATCCATTAGAACCCAGTCCACATTTTCCAGCAATTTTGGCAGAGAGTCAATACACCTTATGTGGAAATACACCTTATGCGTATTGACTTTTAGTGGCTAAACTTGATTGTGTCTTAATAATGCAAGTTTCTTGTCATAATTGTAGAGGCCACAACTACACCGAGTTTATCAAGTCAGGGTATTGGCAGGGTTATTTCTTCCAGACTCTAGTAAACCCATTTTCTCAACATTTTTGGTATCTAGAAAAGTGTTTCGTAACTTCCTTGACTCATCTGTTCAGAAATCAGCAGTTTATTATCTTATTTGAGGTTTTCTATCACTATCTGAAATACTGCTCTTCTTCCTTTAAAAAAAATGTTTGTAATTGCACTTGGGGCTCATCTGAATAACTCAGCTGGAGTTTTGCATCTCAACATCCTTAATTTAATCACAATTATAAAATCAATTTGCTATATAAGGGAACACTCACAGAATTTAGGAATGAGTGCTTGGGAATATTTGGAGAATCATTATTCAGCCATTCACACTATTTTTTTTTTTTTTTTGGTATCTGGAAGAGGGGTAAGCAGAAAGGGGTAGGAAGAGGTAGTATTCTACCACAGAAAAGTACACATAATAAATAGGAAAACACAACCTAAAAAATATTGGCTCATTCTTCCTTTTTAGTCTGACTCCCGTTGTTGTCCTAGATAAAACTTTTTCTAGAACCAAATCAAACTCACAAGTGACTAAAGAGACTGAGTAGATGCCTTTCTCCTGGCGTCTGCACATCTTTAGTGGACTTGCCTCCTCCCCCTCCTCCATCACCATGTAGCTTCAATCTCCATCTCTTAATTGCCAACAGAAATCCTTACCTCTTCCTTAAATATTCCCCCACCACGTCAGCTAAATGGGATTTGATTCTATAGTTTTGATTTAGCAGCATGTGCAACTGTCTTATTTAAATTTTTCTTTTCTTTTTTTGCTTATTTAAATTTTTGTTTGGGGGCACATCCGGTGGCGCTTAGGACTTTCTCCTGGCTCTGAGCTCAATGATTGATCACTCCTCTCAGCCTCAGGGACCATATGGGGTCAGCCACATGCAAGGCAAGTGCCCTACCCACTATACTATTGCTTTGGTTCCTAAGAGATTTTTTTTCTTTTTTTGCTTTTTGGGTCACACCCGGCAATGCTCAGGGGTTACTCCTGGCTTTGCACTCAGGAATCACTCCTGGCAGTGCTCGGGGAACCATATGGGATGCTGGGAATTGAACCCGGGTCAGCTGCGTGCAAGGCAAACACCCTATCCGCTGTGCTATTGCTCCAGCCCCCTGTAAAGAGAGTTTTTAAGGGGAGATTTTTGAACTTTAAAAACAAAAAACTTTTTCAAAATTAGAAGACTCTTGGCATTTTAGAAACTTTCTCACTTCAGCACCAGGAATCTTTTGTAAATATTCAAATCTATATATTAAACAAGATTGTTCTTTCTTCAAAATTAAAGTGGTTAAAGATGGCCTATTTCTAAAGATAACTTATTCTCCCCACATATTTTTTTCATCCATATACCCCATACCATGAATACAATCACTTCCTTTAATGCTTCTAACCATGCTTCAGCTCATGCTTTAGCCACAATATTTATAATATTTAGAGAAACAGGGGCTGGAGAGATAGCATAGTGGGTAGTTTTCTTGCCTTGCATGCAACAGATCTGGGTTTGATCCCTGCCATCCCATATGGTCCCTCGGGCACCACCAAGAGTAATTCTTGAGAAAAGATTCTGGTGTGCCCCCTGAGAATCATCAAATACAAACCCCCTTCCCTGCCAAAATAACAAATAAAAAAGAATATTTAAAGACATTAACTGTCCATAATAATACAATGCTTTCTTAGTAATAAAACACCCAGGAATTTCTCACTGAAATCAAGGTCCATTTCAGTGGGGGGAAATGTCTTCTTAAAATAAAATAAAAATCACCTTAGAAGCAAAGTAAGAAGGAGTTGAACTGCTCTAAAACTGAAGAAGTGGTGGGAGGAAGACGTTCTCATTTACCATCATTTATAACAAAATATTAGAGCGTCATGAACAAAGATAGATAAAAACCACACGACAGACTTTATTTTAGCAAAAACAAGTATACCTCATTCTTCATAAAAATTTTCTCCATCTAAGTTAAAAATACAAGGTTTTGGGTCATTCAGCGTTACATCTTATTGTATTTGAAATTTTATGGTCTGTAGGTTTCACTGAAAAGTAACTTCTATTCATTACGTATATTTTGTTATTTTTAATTTTGTGCTTCTTAATCTTCCATTCTCCATTATGGTTGTGCCTCACATAAATCATTCACAAACCAACTTGTTACCACTGTGGCATAAAGTTTCCTGATGGTCACAACTAAGTGTGCCCTAGGACTTGAGGATTGATACTCTGCCAATGATTCCCTTAAAAAAAACATCCATGAGAGAACTGATTCACAAAACTAAGACTTGATGTAGAGTGGAGATTGAAAGGGAGAGGCTATGGGAACCTTGTAGGAGGAATACTAGTAGTGATGAGTGTAGTTTGGAAATAGGCACATAGAAAATTAGGCACCATCATTAACAGTATTGCAAATCACAGAACTGCAATAAAAAGAAATAAAGAAAAAAATCCTTAGTCTTCTGAAAACTAGATTTTCTTCTTAACACTTCAAAGACTAGATTTTGTGCATTTGGTCTACCTCTTCACTAAACTATAAGTAGCTGGTTTTTATATTTATATTTAGGAAAGTTAACTTATACATAGGAAATCTGGTAGTACTTCACGTTGAATACTGTGTGAAATATTTCAATTTACAGAAGGGCCACAGATATAATCTAGTCTCTAAACTTCTCTATGCTCTCACCGTAAGCCAACTGATAGAAACAATGCATCATTTTCGCTTCTGTTTCTGTGTTAGGAATCAACCAAACCCAGGGCTTCACTTAAACAGGGCATGAACTACTACCGAGTCACATTCCCACCCAGTAATCATTTTCTGGGAAAACTGAACACTAGTTTAAATTAATGAATTAAAAAAAAATCCACCAGAATTTCTTAAATTCTATTCACAAGATATTTCTCTGGACCAAATATCTTTGGGAAAAAGTCTTATTTCTTCCCAACATCTCGAAAAAAATCTCTCTAGAATACATAAGAGCGACAGAGGGAATGAAGTTAAGTTGCCCTTTCTCCATGCAGAGTGAAAGCCTTGAACCCCAAACACAATAGGGCAAACTATGGATTCCCACAAAAGTAAAGTCTGATAAAGAGAAAACTGAAATATTTTAGAGAGTTATGAAACTTCCCTTCTCCTTTCCTTCCCTTTCCCCCCACTTTCTCCTTTTTCTGTTTAGTTACGCACGTTGTGCCTTATGAGGGCAGAAAGGAAGCCACAGAAAGATGAGTCAGGGTTTCCAGCATCTCTGACAGTCTTTGCTCCAAGTAGAAGCCCTGCTGTGATGAGAATCCTCTTGCCTAATCAGTCCTGCCACTGAATCAGGGAGGGGTTCTGTTGCTGTGACTTTGTTAGTTCAGATACTTGCCATCATTTCCCTGCATTGCATACTTAATTAAAAAATCCCAAACTCTGAAAAGTATCAAATCACAGTGGTTTGTAACTGTATGACTTCATTTCTATTATACCAACAATGATTGACTATAAAATGATTCTTATTAACCTAAAATCTAATATTTGATACTAAAAATGAGACTAGAGAAAAGTCCACAATCTTAAGAGACTAACCAGATTATTCAAATGTCTTTATTGCTTTGCTCTGCTTTACTTTACAATATGATTATAAAACCTAATACAAAAATTCAATAATCATCTGTGATTTCATGTTCTGAAATGTTTTTCTTTTCATGTCTTCAATGAGATTAAAATAGAAATGCCTAAATTTTAACTATATTTTAATGTGATGACAAAT
>JAOXYA010035514.1:0-12802 GCA_028565675.1 Sorex palustris
CCTGAGTATAACGCCAAGAATAAGCTAGGTGTGACCCCCCAAACAAAATAAATAAAAATAAATAAAATCTGTAATAAAATCTAAGTAGGTAAATTGTAGGTTTGTGCTAAATGGTTAATATGTAAGAAAACTACTCTTATTTGCTTCAATATGCCTCTTCTGACATTAAATGTGTGAATTTTCCAAATATTATTGATGTCACACTAGAAAATTGTCTGACTCTCTTAAAATTTGACTTCATTTGGACACTATGGATCTGGAGTTAGCATAAGCTCTCAGTCACTAAGGATTCAATTTCACAAGGTTCCTTCCATTTCACACGCCAATAGCAAGTCAGGGCATAAGATACAGTTATACATCATGGCAATAAATACTGAATTCAAATGAATACTGAATTCAAACACATGTTCTGTGAAGTATGACAATCTTTAGAATTTGAAATATTTATAAGCTATGTCTATGGTTAATACTTTTCTAAGAGATATTTATCAGTTATATACATATAGAATATGCTTTCAAAGATTATACTTTTTTACAATATGCATATAAATAAAAGTTTATTATTACTCATTCTCAGGGAAAGTCAAACCAGAATATCACATCTGTGAAAATGGTCCACATAACAAAAACTAGAAACAAGTACTGTCAAAGGCTAAATAAAAAATTATGCATTGTATGTTACTGGTGAGAATGTATAATGTCACTTTGAAAGTGTATGGGTACAGTGAAAGTGTGAATGGTTCAAAATACTAAAAATATATAACCATATGGTTGATTAAACTTAAAAGTTCCACTTTTTAGTTTGTATTCAAAGAACACAAAAGTACCAATCTGAAAAGATGTACTTACTCCACTGTTCATTTGTGTTAGCTAAGATGTGGAAATAAGTCAAATGCCAGTTACAGTCACTGTCACCCTGTTGTTCATCTATTGCCTCGAGCAGGCCCCAGTAAAGTCTCCTTCGTTCTAGCCCTGAGATTTTAAAAAAGTGCCATATTCGAGGCTTTTTCAGGAGCAGGACAATGAGACACATCATTGTTACTGGTTTTTGGCATATTGAATACACCACGGGGAGTTTGCCAGACTCTGCCATGTAGGCAGGATACTTTTGGTAGCCTGCCAGGTTCTCCAGAGTAATAACTAGATAATAAGATGTTCAGGAGCTGGGTTTTATAGTCTCTGGGTCTTGGCCATTGGTGGGATTACATAGCACCAGCGGCAGTTGGTGGGTGTAACGTCTACATACTGAAAGATGGGGGATCTGTGTGGAGGAGGCCCCAGTCCCAATCCGAACAGGCTTGGAGATCTATGCCCCGGATCCCGCACACCTGGGTTCCTCTGCCGGTTCCTTCATGCATGAGGCTCATCCGAACGTGTGGAGAGTGGTATTAAGCATGGCTGTGGCAGTAACTGGAGGTCTTCTGCTGCTGGGGCTCTGTTCAGGGTAGGGAGGGAAACTCAACCCACCCTCCTCCAAGTAGGATGAGGACAGCCAGGTGCAGAGGCAGGACACTCTGCATTGTTCTCCTGCCCAGTAGCAGCTGAATTTATACAGATGTGTATTTACAGTGGGATCTAGATCACCTGTTAAAGGGCAGATGAAATCATGGCATTTGTGATAACAAGGTTGAAACTTAAAGTAATCAGGCTCAGTGAAATAAATAAAAGAGAAAAAGACAAACACTGAATTATTTCGTTCACATGTGGGATATTGGGAAGTAAATCAAGGGAACAGACAGGACCAAATAAAATTTAAACTTTGGACTCAGAAGAAAGAAGTAAGTTTGGCAGAAGCAAGGTGGGGAGGGATTTCAATTGGTGAGGGGAATTACAATGGACTAGGGTCAAAAGAAATCACGATTTTTATGGTGAGCATGGTATAGCTATACACATTTTCAGACACATAGTATTTACTCTTAAAATAAATATACTCCTGTGTACTGAGAACATCTCAATTGCTTTTAGTGATCAGCAGAAAAAAAAAGTTAATTCAAAATTTTGGGTGGCTATAGTAAGGAAATAGCATGCTACCTACAGTTACCATTTTGGATTATGCATAATCATAATTTTCTGCATTTTAGCAATATATATAAAGGTACATACATTGTCACTCGGCTTCCTTTCTTTATTCGGGTTCACACCTGGCAGGTGCTGAATGCTTTATTCCTGGTTCTGTGCTCAGGTACTCCTTTTGTCTATGGGGTAGTCATTATGTGGTGCCTGGCCATGCTTGTGGAGAACGTTTGTGGTACTCAGACTCTTTGTGTACAAGTTGAGCACTTTAACACTATCTCTCTGGCTCACATTTTTGTCTTTACATTATCATTGGCTGCATATTACTGTTTCTCGAATTGTTATTTTTGAAACACAAGCATTAATATGTGTATTTTAATCAGTAGTCCCAGAGTTAAATAATCTAATGAAATGCCATTGAATCTTTTCACAGTAGTACTTTTATTATAGAGCTTCTGGGAACTTCATAAACATACACACCACTTTGCTTCATCAAGAAGTAAAGTATTGTTTTCTTTTATTTAATAATGAAAATTATATATGAATGTGTATCCATGCATACATATTTATCTATTCGCAATTTAAAGAATGGTTGTCTTTGAAGATTGAACAAATTGCTTATAAAATAAAGCAGTTCTACTGATATCCATTGTATAAAAGTGCTGTTATGTAAATTTAGCAGGTATACCATAGATGAAGTGCTCTAATGCATTGTAGTCTATATATGGAAACCAAAACAAATACTGCAAATTCTTTATGATTGCAAAATTTTTAAAAACTCTATTGATCCTAGTCAATTAGACCTTGAGTATAGTCAATCAAATAATTCCCTTTCTTTCAGTGTAATGTGGGTGTTAGACACATAGGAGATGCTTCAAACCTATTTCTGGCTCCATGCTCAGGGAATTGTATGTGGTGGCAGAAATTTAACCGTTTCCATGTGAGACAAAAATTTCACCTTCAGTACTATCTCATTGAACCCTGTTCTTTATTTTTTATATGTCTTTTTTTGTTTCCTGTCCATGGGGTTTTCTTATAACTTCTAGCTTGGCACTTCTCAACTGTAATGATTTTTTTTTTTCTTTTTGGGTCACACCCGGTGATCCTCAGTGGCTATTCCTGACTTTGCACTCAGGAATCACTCTTGGCAGTGCTCAGGGGACCATATGGGATTCTGGGAATCGAACCCGGGTCGGCCGTGTGCAAGGCAAATGCCCTACCCACTGTGCTATTGCTCAAGCCTCAAATTGTAATAAATTTTTGATCAAAAAAATTACTAAAAATTTAAGTATACCATAGTTTTTATTTTAAAAATATGCTGATGGAAAATGATCTTTATTCAAGACAGATTAAATTTAATGTCAAAGCTCTTCAGGTTAAAAACAAAATTGATTTTCCTAGTTAAATGATTATGTAACACCAAGTGAATTTGGTCTGGTAACTCACCTTTCATAGATGTTCGATAATAGCTACAGCTTAACCTAACCTGTAATACAATAAGAGATCTTTTGTGAGTCAAAGGTATTTTTATGAACTCAGGCTAAATTATAAGGAATAATAACAGAGCTAAAATGGATTGGTGCATGCTGATCAATACATTTTCTTCTCACTTCACTTTTTTGCAAATTTCAAGCCACATTGTTATTATCCTGATATTAGAATATTTCTCTACTAACAATGGAAGCTTTTTGATAGTCTATAAGCTTAAACAAAGATAAAAGGAAAGAAAAACTCTCTGTACTTGATTATGATTCATAATTAACATGAAAAAGATCAGAATGTAAATTTAACAAGGTTCCCATGCTCAATTTGCCAGGTGTTTTTCTAGTAATAGTCAAATCATGATGCATGGAGGGCAGTTAAATAAATACATGTGTTGCATATAAGAAAACGTCCTGAGCCTCAATTGTACCTATCCTGTAAGGACAGAAGTCAGTGATAAAAGAAGGGGGCAGTTAGTAAAAGTTAAGGGAAAATAGTTACTTAGACACTGATGACAATACAGACACAAAGCTCTGACATACACTATCAAGTCATTGCATTACTTTTCTGATTTCCATATTCAGTTCCAGATTAAATAAGAGAAATATTGTTATTGTCCCTTTTCTAATTTGTTTTACGAAACTAGAGGCATTCAGGCATTTTATTACTTTATTTTTATTCTAAAAATGAGGGGTAGGGCCACACACAGTAGTACTCATGACTTATTTGTGGTTCTGTGCTCCAAGTTCACTCCTGACAGTATTCTGGGAACAATTTGTGGTTTCAGGAACAACACCTGGGTTGAGAGCATTCCAAGCAACTTCCTTAATCCTGATGCTATTCCTCCAGGCTTTCTGAGGCATTTTAACATATTTTTAGGGTAATAAGAAAACTGGGGAGAAGTAATTACAAAATAATTACAAAAAGAGTTATATGAACTCTATATTATATAAATTTATTAGTTGAAACATACACACAAAGCTAGTAAAGCAAACTGAGGTCTTTAATTACAGTTTTTTAAAAAGTCATCTAACATGCATAAAAGAGCCTCAAATTCAGCATAGACTGTATAAGTATACTTTATTTTATACAATAGATATTTTCAAAGACTCACACCCTATGTTGCTTAATTAGTAGTCAATATTAAGCATGTTCTCTTAAGACAGGTTTTTATCTAAGGACAGTGCATATCTAAGATTTCATTTAAAAAGAGATTCTTTCAAAAAATAGCATCAAAATACTAATATTTGTAGAACCTACTTAAAATAAGTGGTTGATAAGAAGCCCGCCATGCAAATATCTTGAAGAAGACAATTTAGATAAACAGAATCTATAATTTTTCTGAGATGGGAAAGCAGAAAGATAGTCTGAATAGAATGCGGCAAATATTTCAAAAGAATGGAGCCAAAAAAGTCGAGGGAAAAGGTCGTGACCAGATTTTTAAAATTTTTTTATAACTTTCTATTTTATAAAATAGTGCACAATATTTCATTGCATTTAATATTCAAACACTAATCCCACCACCATTACACCTTCCCACAACCATATTTTGGATGTTTCCATCCCAAACCCCAAATCTCTGCCCCAAGGCAGAACTGAAATAATATGTTTTATATTTTTTGTTATGAAAAATCGCTGAAAATGCTTACAAAAAAGTATCCTTAGAAGAAAGAGAGTGAAGATTCTTGTATTTCACCCAGGGACTATTAAGCCCTTCTATAAGAGATCGCTAACATGTTGGAACACTGTATGAATCTCAGTCATCAATAATTGTAATTTTGAAATTCGCTGTAATTCAATTTTTACAAATAAGAGAGATCAAATCATGTTTTTAAGGTACTTATTCTTTGTATATCTGGAACAGAGTTTGTGCTCAGTAATGAGGGATCTCAGGAGCCTTTGATTTCCAGGCCCCCTCTCACCAGCAGCATCATGGTTTAGGAAGTTTCTTACACATATAAAATCTACTGAGATAGCTATTTTCAAGTGTTTGCATTTCTCTTCTATGTCCCTAGAATTCTCCATTTGTGATTTTGATTCATTAGATAGAAAAGGAAAGCATATTAAACTTATAATTAACCTTTTCTCTTGACATGTAATTAGCTAGGATTTATGAGATGCTGAGGGCTGCAATGTCTGAGAAAGGAAGCATTAATAGTGATATTTTTGTTCTACAGAGCTTGTAATAATAGTCATTTGTTATCATCAGACATTATATAAGACACACATAAATAACACAAATACACACACAAACCTGCATACACACACACATATATACAAACATATATATAAATAACGAGACAGAGTAGCTAATGATTTTCTATACAACTTTGATTTATTATTCTAACCCAATTATAGAACAGAGATCTGATTTTTTAACTTTCACCCACCAAAATTGAGGAGCAGATTAAGTTAATATAAAACAATGCACAGTGTGAATTCACTTATCATAGTAATTTTGTTAAAATAATTTTATTCTTGATTCCAGAGTGGTAGTACAGAGGGTAAGGCAGTTACTACATGGCTGACCTGGAAACCCATATAGTTTCCTGAGGACTTCCAGGAGTGATACCTGAGTGCACAGCCAGAAGTAAATCCTGAGTTCTGCCGGGTGTGGCCCCAAACACAAAATAAAATAATAATAAGTTATTCATGTGCTACTGTCATAATTCAAAATTATCCTGATAATAGAGTAGCACTTTAGATCAAAGATCCTCAAACTTACTTGGTCTACTGTTCTTTTTCAGAAAGGAATATTCTTCAGTAACCCCTTGGAAATCTATAGGAAGCAGCTACCAGTTGCACCCAAGGTTACTCTCCCCTCCCACAAGTGTTCAGGTGTTCCAGTGTCCCACAGGGCATAGCATGAAAATCTGGAAGAAATTAAAAGTGCTAGATATTATATTTGCATAATTGTTAGTGCAACATTTATATTTTATAATCATAAATTATATTTAATAACATCATAGATATAAATATACAATTATATTTTATAATGATAATTTAAAATTATAACTTGTTTTACAATAAGTTGCAAGCAAACTTTTACCAGCTAGTCTTTTACATAAGAAACAATACATTTTAAAGTTTTATTATCCATTATTTAGGAAAAATATTATTTCCCTTTAGATTGATAAACTATTTTTTAAGCAGAAGAAATGCCTATAACAAGAATACATTGCAAATTATCTGATATTTTGCTTATTTGAAATGTAATTAATTTTCTGAAATAAAACATCACATGTTTAATCTTCAGAATATCTCTCTTAAATTTAAAAAATGGTTCAGTGCATCTTGACTGAGCATCTTGACTGGAGGTCGTATAGCTCCCTGTAGGTCCCAGGATATTCTGATGGAGCTGTAGGTGAAAACAGGGGATCAGGAAACAAAGTCTGAAGGAGACCTTAGTCACAAATAATTTGAGAAAACTATTTTGTTTTCTCTAGGATGTACATGGATCCAATTTTATCTTGAACTTTTATACTACTCTTCTTCAAGTCTTGCAAAAACTGCCCAACATCACTTAGATCACTTAGATACTTTCAAGCACTATTTTCAAGCATGTCATCTGATTATGAAGACTTAAATGAGAAGCCAGAACTTTTGCTCAAAGCATCACTTTTCCTTGTCTATACTATAGAAAATTACTTTTTTAAATATATTTTTAATTCACTTTCTAAGGATTTAAATCAGATAC
Organism: Sorex palustris; assembly: GCA_028565675.1. Classification (NCBI taxonomy): domain Eukaryota; kingdom Metazoa; phylum Chordata; class Mammalia; order Eulipotyphla; family Soricidae; genus Sorex; species Sorex palustris. Next base: position 7,193 of record JAOXYA010035514.1, read on the forward strand.
ATGGAGGGGAGGGAAGGGCTGGAGCGATAGCACAGTGGTAGGACGTTTGCCTTGCACACGGCCCACTCGGGTTCGATTCCTCTGCTCCTCTCAGAGAGCCCGGCAAGCAACCGAGAGTATCTTGCCCGAACAGCAAAGCCTGGCAAGCTACCCATGACGTATTCAATATGCCAAACACAGTAGCAAGAAGTCTCACATTGGAGATGTTTCTGGGCCCGCTCAAGCAAATAGATGAACAAAGGGAGGACAGTGCTACATGGGAGGAATATTTTTTCAATCCATGGCAATCTTTCTTGGTTTCCTATTTGTTTCAATTCTCAAAAGAAGCTTTGCCTAAAATTGTTATCATTATTATAACTATTATCAGTGTTTCTAAGTACAACTTAGGTTGTGCTAATTCCTTCCCTCTTACAAGGTTAATGTATGTGAACATTCTTAATAAACCTGTACTATAATCTTCACACCTTTTTTTTTTAAATTTCATTGAATCACCATGAGATAGTTACAAGCTTTCATGTTTGGGTTACAATCACACTTCTTTTTTATAGTTACTTTCCCCAAGGCTGGAGCTATAGTACAGTGGGTAGGATATTTGCCTTGCACATGGCTGACTGCATCTAATTCCTCCATCCCTCTTGGAGAGCCCCCCAAGCTACCAAGAGTATCCCGCCCACACGGCAGAGCCTGGCAAGCTAGCTACCTGTAGTGTATTGGATATGCCAAAAACAGTAACAACAAGTCTCACAATGGAGACATTACTGGTGCCCGCTCAAGCAAATCGATGAGCAATGGGAGGACAGTGCTACAGGCCAGTGCTACAGTGCTTCTTTCCCCAGCAATTTAAATATTATTGGTTCCCATGAGGTCGTATTTGATACTAAACTGTTATTGTTATTTCTAGTGAAGACTTTCTATCAGAAATGCTAAGAGCATAAAATATAGGAACTAAAGGGAATAAAATATGCACTAAAATGAGAAAGACATATAAAAAGGAAAGATGCCAGTTTTAGTTAGCTGAACTGGAGTCTTTTTTTTTTAAGCAAGCCCTATACCTTTCTTATAAGACTCGTCCTAAGTGAAAGATGTTGATCTAGGTCTTTCTTGATCTTTGCCTATGTATAATGGCAAGGAAAAATTGCTTTTAGGTAAGTGCTGTATTATATTCATGAAGAATCTGGGGATTCATTTCCATTTTCTATTGTGACTACCATTCACAGAGTACCTCTTTCTTTCCTATTATAGCAATGGTTTCTCTTTTGTGTGTTGCTGACCCAAGGTTAAAGCTGAATACTTTCCCAACCTTCTTCTAAGTGTTGTTTTAAATGGTACATGTCTGTGCTTAAATGTTCAGTAGCAGTGCTATTAGGAAGCAAAGCCAGGAAGACGGCAGACATAAATATCTCCTGTGCTGCTGTACAGGGTGACCTAGAAGACAGTCATTCCATTCTTGTTAATGAGAGGACACAAGAGACCAGCGAGACTCAGATAGTGACTCCCAAATCACGATGTTCGACTGGAAATATATCAACTCTGCAGTCAGAGATGAACTAATCATGCTGTTTCCAATCTTTTTTCCTACAGGATTGGGAAACCCCAATAGAATTGGGGCATCACTGTTAGAATAGTTTAGCAGAACTCCTAAAGAGGACCCATTAGGGTAAGGTGTGACAACCCCCCTCTATCGTAGAGCTGTGTAAACCCCTTCGTTCAAGGAATACATATTAAAGGATGTTCGTGGGCTCTCCAGGTGACTCTCTCTTGTCACCCACGTTCAGTGCTCTCGAACTGCTTCCCCACCCAGGATGGCTGTTGCCTTGAACAGACGATGGAAGAACAAGGGCCAAGCTGGTAGCTGATTAGTTGCTGTTTATTCAGTCTCTGGTTTCTCCCAGCTCTCTCCAACCCTCTCTCTAACTCGCTCTACAACTCTTTCCGTGACTTCTCTCCAATCTCCCCAGCCACTCTTACTCTTAGCTCTCAGTCATCTCTCTAACTTGCAACCTTCTCCTCTAACTTTGTGTCTCTTCTTCTCTCCTTCTCTGTCTCTCCGTCAATCTTTCTCAAACTCCCTGTCTCACTCAATCTACTTGTCCATCTGTCACCATCTCATCTCTCCCCCCAGCTGTTCTTTTATCTTCTCCCACCATACCTCCCCATAGGAAGCCAAATCAAAATGTTTTTTTCTAGTCTTCCTGACCACCTGCAGGCCACAAGGGCAAAACAGCCCTTAAGGTATGTTTCTTCTCTCCTTAGACCAGACCAGCAACTTAATTAAAATCTTTAATCTTTAATTCCTAATATTTACCATTTTGTATGGGCACAGTAATAGACACTTTTAGGCTTGAAGGGTGACTCTCCTGGGGACATTTCACCAAAAACTCAGACTACAGTGCTCAGGCTGGATCAATCATTCCTAACCCCAGCGGAGTCCAAATCCAGTTATTATGTTTTGGATCATGACAGAATTTGTCCATGACCATGCTCTTAACTTATAGTTAAGCTTTATGGTACCTTGGCCAGCCCCGTTTCGATGCCAGGGTATCTAGCTCACCAGGGCAAGTGGGACCCTGCTTTTGGGGATCTAGGAAATAAGGGCAACTGAGGCTTAAGTCAAGAGAGCAGATGTCCAGGAGGTAATATTATCTGGAGTTAATCAACTCCCAAGTCACAGGCTTGTGCTTTTAACTGTCTTCATATATCCATACAAAAAGCAATTGCTCTGAAATAACTAACCATGCAAAGGACATTAAGGAGAAGAGAGACAATATTTGCAAGTCAGAGTCTGATCAGGAGACAAAGGTAATTGACAGGTTGAGAGGGCAATCAACAAACACAAGCTCCCAGTGGCCAGGGAGCAATACAATGTTATCCTACAGTAAGGAAGGTGAGACTTAGCGTAACTTAATATTTTTAACGGAACTTTCAGCAACAAACACTATACATATTCATCTTTTTAATACTAGATTCAACCAGGAGCTAACCTGACACTGTGGTCTTTTATTTCTCACCCTTTGTTCCTTAACCTTGAGATCACCTAGACCGATCACTCCTCCAAAATATTCTGAAAATTTCACTGAAAATACATTCCAAAGACATAATTTGTGGTGTGCAGACAGAATAACAAGGTAGTAAATAGAATTGGTCCCAAGCTGCGAGTTGGATCTCCAGCATCCCCCTTTATCACTGAATACAATCCCAGAAGTATTGTTCTTTGGAATGCCCAAAGGCCCCAACAAAGTGCACGACCACTTCATTCAAGTTTGTAGTCTCAGGTGAGCACCACAACTAAATATGCAAGTATTGCAATCACATGTGTGATGCCTGACAAGTTCTGCAACCAAATTGTGTAAGAACACCAGAACCAAATATGTTAACACTGCAGCCAAGTATGTGAAAACTCCAGTCATGATAATAACAACAAAGGGAATAGATATGGGAGGAAGTAATAGAACAGAATTGGAATCAAGCACACCTGAATAAGATATTGATTCTAGGGTGATAGACTAGTGATAGGCTAGAGTGATAGACTAGTAGGTAGGCCTTTGTCTTGCATGTTGCTGACCCAGTTTTGATCCCTAGTATCTCATATGATCATAGACCCCAACAGGGGTGATGCCTGAAAGCAGAATCAGAGTATCTGAGCATAGCTGAGTGTGGCCCAAACACTTAAATATTTTTATCTTTATTCTGCTTATAACTAATTCTCTTATCTTGAGAAAACATGTAAATTGTCTGTGAAATCAGGATAATAAGCTATTTCATTCAATTTTTATAAGGATCAATATAAATGTGTGTAACAATTTTCAGTCCTTATTTCTCATAGCATAACTAAAAGATATTAAAAAAAAACTTCACTTCAAACTTAAACGTTTTCTTTTTCCAGTCACAAACCAAATCGAATAGAGAAGGGATCAATAAGAAGATAATCAGGTTTGCAATACAGACACTGAGAGGCCATCATGTTTGTCCATTATCTACTTTTGGCATACAGCTCCCATCCCGACTGACTCCTCCAGCCATCATTTTCTTATTGATCCCTTCTCTATTCGATCTGCCTTCTCCCCTCCACTCATGAGACAGGCTTCCAAGTGGGGAAGGGGAGGTATACTGGGGAGATTGGTGGTGCGGAATGTGCAGGGATGGTTGTTTGGTCATTGTGTGATTGTAACCCAAACATCAAAGCTTGTAACTGTCTCACAGTGATTCAATAAAATTACCAAAAAAAAAAAAAAGAAAGAAAGACAATCAGATAGCCAAAAGGCATATGGATAAAATAGTCTTCATCACTTATTATCAGGAAAAGGCAAATAATAAGCTCACACCAGTGAGACTGTCACACACCACAAAGAGTAAAACAAACAATGTTGGTGGGGAGGTGAGGAAAGGGATCCTTATTCACTGCTGGTAGGAATGCGACTGGCCTCACTGTTTTGGAAACCATATGAATATTCTGCAAAAAAAGCTAAAAATTGAATTTCCATATAAACCAGCAATTCTACTTCTTGGTATCTATCCCAAGAGCAAAAAAATCAATTCCTATGATTATTGCAGCACTATTCACAATAGCCAAAATCTGGTGGAAACAGCCCAGGGTCCAAAAGAGATGATTGAAAAGAAACTATGATATACATTACCCAGTGGAATATAAGAAACATATACCCAGGGAATAAAAGAAATGATGAAATGACAAAATTTGCTGCTATATGTGGGGATCTAGAGGGTGTCATACTGAGTGAAGTTAATCAGTAGAAAAGGGACGGACACAGAATGATCTCTCTCATATGTAGCAGATAAAGTAACATATTAAGGGTATGACAAATGCCCAAAGATAACAGAATCTGAGAATTTGTCTCTGATTGGAAGTTACCACAGGGGAAGGAAAGGCAGGAACCAAAGTGGAGGGGGGGACACTGGGATAATTTTGGGTGAAGGTTGAAACTTGGGGAAGGGTGTAATGAAGGACCGTTTATGCACGAAACCCTATAATTAACGGTATTGTAAACCACAGTGGTAAAATAAAATTTAAAGGTAAGCAAAACCAAAACAAAAGAAATGTACAATACTAAGACAAACTGGAGATAAAAATACAGGACAGATAACCTAGAACTCCTGAAAATAATTATAAACCTATGGTAATTAGGACATTATCATATGACTAGAACAGAAAAACCCAGAAATAGATCTGCATGTATAAATAGACCTAATATATAACAGATCACATAAATAAAAATAAATGATGGCTAAAATAAAGTTACTAAATGCTTCTGGGAAAAATAATGATCTCATGAGGACAAAATATTTTTAACTTCCCACCCACAAATATATCAAAGGTAACTTTAAGTGATTTTGACTTAAATGTGAGAAAAACATACAAATGTAAGTAAATTTTTTTGAAATCTTGTGATATTGGCAAAAAAAGGAATTTTCTAACTATGCAAAAAATGTTTCCTGTAATAAGGGAGATCAATTCTTGAAACAAGTCACAAAATGTAGAAAACATGAAGGAAAGATTTATCTTTACATTAAAATTAAGAACTCGGGGGTATGGTGCCGCCAGCAGGTCAATCTGTACCTGTGAGGCGAGTGCATCAGCAGCCTCATGGCGCCTTC
>JAOXYA010035525.1:0-12801 GCA_028565675.1 Sorex palustris
TGTTGTATAATTGAAACCCAAGCACAAAGATTTGTAAGTCTACAACTGTACCTCTTGGTTTGTCACTAATAAAAATTAAAAAATGGCCCCTTTAATGCAGAGCTGTTAGCATACTTCTAGAACATCTGAGAGGATTCGAGGTGTAGGACTGCACATAGGTGTGACTGATCATTTATAGAGGTAAAGCGTTTCGACAAACGCAATTCTCTTGTGGGCGGGGGTTAGGGGTGGGGATTAACTCAAAGACACTCCACCTCCCAGGTGTGTAAACTCAAAAAAGACAGCAGCGGTCTAGCTCTCCCACTGCTCGCGTTCGGTAGTTATTTGGATAAACACAGTAAGAGATACGGATTCCAAAACTTAGGTCTCTGGGCTCCAAGGCAAGTACAGCAGTAAGTCCCAGACTAGAGGTCCTCAGGCTGGCTGCCTGTGGGGGAGTCCTATCTCTTAAGTCATAACGGCTTGCTTTCTGGACCATCCCATTTTGATTCTGGGGTAAATTTACCACTCACTCTGGGCCCACCCAAGTCATGTGGTGAGAAGCTCCCCATTTTTGGGGTGTTAGCAACTAAAGCCTGAGTCAAGTAATTATGATGGATGCCTAGGAGTAGATATATTTCGGAGTCAATCAACCCCCAGATATTAGGAGCATAGCATTAAGTGTCTTTCTGTATTTAAGCATAGAACATTGGTCTATAGTAAAATATGAAAAAGCTATAGGGGAAATAGAAAAGCAAGTAATTCCTATGAATGCAAAGTCCAGCATCACCAGGTTCGACTTAGAAGTAACCCAGACTATCTTGGGGAATTGTGACAATGGGAGGTAAAACACAAAGGAAAGGTTAAAGATAAGCTCAGGGGATTAGGGGTGCTCACAAGAGCACTATGAGCTTCTCTGTGGTGGGGGTGGGGGAGGAGGAAAAGGACAATTCACTGATGAAGCCTAAAACACTTAGGGTTAATAATCAACACAACCGAAGTTTATTCGCTCACATTTCTGGAGGGTAAAGTCCACACTTTCAGTGTCCACAGGGTCTGCCTATCCTTTTGGTGTCTGCAAGGGAGACACATTTCCACGTCTGGTTTCTGCTGGTGTGCTGGTGCTTGCAGACCCCTGGCTTCTGCCCCACGCTCCTTCCTCTATGTTCCCTTTCCAGATATTCTCCTGGTTGGTCTGCTTTGTCCCTACTCCCGGAAACCCAGTTCTACTGATCAGAACTTATCGCAAGGGCTTCATCTTGACACGAGCATCTGTAAACACTTGCTTTCCAAGCTCAGGCATGGTCATAGAAACTGGGAGTTAGATTGTATTACTGTATCACTGTATCACTGTTATCCCGTTAGTCATCAATATGCTCTAGCAGACACCAGTAACGTCTGCATTTGTCCCTGAGATTTTTTAGCAGCCTCTCCTTACTTGTCCTTCCAAACGGTGCCACATTGGAGGCTATTTCAGGGTCAGGAGAATGAGACACATCATTGTCACTGTTTTTGACATATCGAATACACCACAGGAGCTTGCCAGGCTCTGCCGTGCAGGCAGAATACTCTTGATAGCTTGTCGTGTTCTCTGAGGAGAACTAGACTATAAGGGAGCTTTGTTTTATAGTTTCTGGATCTTGGCCATTGATGGGATTTTATGGCGGGGGCAGTTTGTTGGTGTAACTTCCTAGCTACTAGAAAATGAGGGATCTGGGTGGAGGAGGCCCAGTTCAAACTGAGCAGGCTTAAAGATCTCAGCCCTGGGACTGACGCACCTGGATTCCTCTGCGAGTTCCTCTTCATGCGTGAGGCTCATCAAGCCTGTGGAGAGTGGCCTTAAGCATGGCTGTGGCTGGGTACCAGAGGTCTGTGGCTGCTGGGGCTCTGCTCAGGGCGGGGAGGGAAACTCAACCCGCCCCCCTCTGAGGGAGAGTTAGACACTTTTGAAAATTGAACATTTTTGATAATGGGCACACTGTAAAACCTGAAACAGGGCTAGAGAGTGGCTGCTGACATCAGACTGGTGGCAAGGGACCAAGGGGGAGGTGGGATGGATTCAAGTTGAACTCAACAGGTCTGAGTGATTAGCAAGAGGTAAAGGAGAGGGAAAAGACTTAATGCTACACTTCGGAGACTCTATATTGATGTTACCTGGGGGTCCAGTCACCAGGCTGACTCATATTCGAGACTTGAGATTGTCCATTTTGTCGGCGCTTCCAGGAGACAGCGAGGCTGCTGGTTCATCATTTTCTTGAAGTGTTGAGAATTTGGCTTTACTCTGACCTGGGTGACTGATGACACCCTGTAATCCTTGGAATATGACCAGTACACATGGGCCTGTGCTGGGAGCACCAAACACACACCAGATTCCCAATACTTAGCATGGAAAAACTGTATAGCAGAATGTCAGTGAACTTTTTATAATGATCGGGTACTATTTTGAACGATGAGGGAGTCTCAGAAAAGATGTGAGTAAGTTAGTTCCCTGTTGTTTTGTGCCCTCTACAGCGTGGCTCTGAAATGAGAGACCTGCTATGGCAGGCAAACTTCCTGTTGCATGTCTAGTAGAGAGTGCTGGCTTAGAAGCTTGATTCTTAGAACCTTGGTTCAATATGCCCTCTTTCCAGAGGAACACTTAAAAAAAGTTTAATTTTATTTAATATTAAATAATGTTGAACTGGAGCGAGAGCGCAGCAGGTAGGGCATTTGCCTTGCGCGGCCTACTGGGTTCAATTTCTCCATCCCTCTTGGAGAGCCAGGCAAGCTACCGAGAGTATCCTGCCCCCATGGCGGAGCCTGGCAAGCTCCCAGTGGTGTATTTGATATGCCAAAAACAGTAACAACAAGACTCACAATGGAGATGTTACTGCTGCCCATTTGAACAAATCGATGAACCACGGGAGGACAGTAGTACAGTGCAACATTAATGTTTAATTTTATTCACAATCTCCTGCCCCCACGCTAGGCTGTCTTCACCAGGGCATCCTTGGAGCGGGGTGGGTTGAGTTTCCCTCTCCACTCCAAGCAGAACCCCGGTAGCCAAAAACCTCCAGAACCCAGCCACAGCCATGCTCAAGGCCACTCTCCACACACTTGGACGAACCTCACGCATGATGGAACTGGCAGAGGAAACCAGGTATGCAGGACCCCGAGCTGAGATCTCCAAGCCTGCTTGGATCGGGACTGGGCCTCCTCCACCCAGATCCCCCATTTTCCAGTATCTTGGCAGTCACACCTACAAACTGCCCCTGGCGCCATGTATTACCATCAATGGCCAGGATCCAGAGACTATAAAACAAAGCTCCAGGAAGCACACGGCCGCAGCCGCACAACCTCTTATAGTCTAGCCCACTGATGTATCTAAAGCAGCACACATGTGTTTGGTTTTAACATACTTGCTTGTATTCTCTTATATACATTCTCTGTCATTCTTGGAGAGCCTGGCAAGCTACTGAGAGTATTCCTCCCTCACGGCAGAGCCTGGCAAGCTCCCCATGGTGTATTTGATATGTCAAAAACAGTAACAATAACAGGTCTCATTTCCCTGACCCTGAAAGAGCCTCCAATATGGCACTGTTGGGAAAGACGAGTAAGGAGAGGCTGCTAAAATCTCAGGGCTGGGATGAATGGAGACATTACTGGTGCCTGCTCGAGCAAATTGATGAACAATGGGATGACAGTGATACAGTAATACAGTGAATTTTATTTTGGTCCCAGTCATTTGCAATTTTACAACACTGTTAATAATAGGATTTTATCATTCAAAAACATTCCAACATCACACACCCCTTGTCTGTACCATTGTTTCAGGTTCTCCCTCATCCTTCCTCCCTGCCTCAAACCCCCACTTTCCACTGTGACTTACCACCACAGTAAGCTTAGTTCTGTTGACCAGTTCTTTGAATCCATTGCTTTTGGACATGTGTCATAACCCCTCCACACTTCTTCCTATACTTCACAGGAGAGAGATTATTCTGATTTTCTTCCCTGCTGGCTGACTTTGATTAGCATGATACTCTGCAGTTCCATCCATATAGGGGCAAATGCCATGATTTCATCTTTTCTTAGAGCTGGAAAGTATTCCATTGTGTAAATGTACCGTGGCATCTTTATCCAGTCATCTGTTCTTGGACATTTGGGTTGTTTTCAGATTTTGGTATGGTGAATAGTGCTGCAATGACCATAGGAGTGTTTGCTGAATAGAGTTTCTTCTGAACAGAGATTTTTGGGCTCTTGGGTAGATGCCCAGAAGTGGAATTGCTGGGTCATCTGGCATCTTGATAACACAGGCAGAAGGAGGTGCTCCCACAGGCACTCCTTTGACAAAGCCTCTTACACTCACTTATCATCCATCACCTTGCTCTGTCATTGCTGAGACGTTTTCAGCTCAACAACTACACTCTAAAAATTCCTCGAGGGCAGACACCATTCAGCTCTGTCTTCCCCACTTATGCTTGTTATTTTCTCCACAATGCAGTGACTGTTGACCTGGCATGTTGGCTGCTCCTACCCTTTGGCCAGGTTCTCTTTGGGGTGTTGGGCTGAGTGCCGCCTGCAGAGCCCAGGGCTCAACCTGCTTCTCTGGAGCCCTGTTCAGCGAGTTTGGCAGAATCTCACAGTCCAGGGGCAGGAGAGATAATATAGTGGGTTGGACACTTGCTTTGCAGGCAGCTGACATGGGTTGATGCAGCTCATATAGTCCCTCCTCTCCCCACCAGGAGTAATTCCTGAATTCAGAGTTAGAAGTATCCCCTGTACATCACTGGGTGTGTCCAGGGTGTCCCCCCCCAAATAAACAAAGAATATCACAGCTCCAAAAGAATAGTCTTGGGGACAAAGGGAGAAGGCAGAGAATATCAGGAGGCTCTGGGGAAAGATTTTCATGTGCAGGGCTGCAGATAAGGCACAGAGCACATGCCTAGCATATGCAAAACCCTGAGTTCGAGGCCTTGCACAGCCTGCCTGAGTGTGGAAGCTTCAGGCCTGCACCCTGTGCCTCTCTTCCCCTCTCCCCAGCACCACTGGGTGTGGCTCCCCACTTGATTAAAGCACCTCCCTGTGCCTCCCCCTGGCTTGTGTTTACACTCAGGGTCAGTGCTGGGTGATGACCTTGGTGGAGAGTCACTGCATCAGGGTCAGAGCAAATGGACTCTTCTCTCCCTCTCCTGTTTCTCTTCTCTTTGGATGGAGGGTAGTCTGGTACAGCGAACCCCAGAATTTCGTGGCCTGTGGGCCAGGACAGTGCGGTCCATTTGCCTTCCCCAGGCTTCCCATTGCCTCAGCTGCTCCTTCTCCCGTACTCGCCTGGAGCTGGGGTAAAATCTGATGTGTAGGTTTGCCTTAGGGGAGTGTAGCAGGTGGGGCTCGAAAAACAGATTCTCAGTGAGGGAGGCTGGAGTATGAGAAGTTTTCCAGGGACAAAGTCCAGGGCAGGGAAGGGGAGAGAACGTGTCAGGGCCAGCTGCTGGGTGCTGGGTGTGTCTGGGAGTGGAGGTGTCTCCGCATAGGGGACTTCTCACCATGAACCCTTAAGGCCTTTTCTGAGAGGTGATCTTGGCATGTTCTAGACGTTGATTCAGAGTTTGGCTGTGAAGAATTTTCTTGAGGGGGGACTCTGTGGGATTGAGGAGGATGGTGAGTGAGCCCGTGAGAAAGGAGCAAAGATGAATGAAAGGCAGGAAGGAGAGGTCACTGCCAGGGGTGGGGGCCCTGGGCTCAGTGCCTGGGGGCACCTCTGGGACACTGCAGGGGGCGGGGGGAGGGCAGGGGGAGAACAGATCACGAAGTTGGCTGCTGCCTGCCAGCCCTCCCTCACTCTCAAAGGAGCACTTGGCATGTCTCCAGCACCCCAGAGACCTGGACAGAGACAGGAAAAGCTTCGCTCCAGGATCCTCTGTGAGGGGCTGCCAACTCTCAGCCCCCAAGCAGCTCTCCTGAGGTGGGTCCTCACCTAGCACAGCCTGCAGCTTGCCATGAGCCTGAGGAGTGAGGGTCTTCCTCAGAGGGTCCCCAGGTAGGAGCTGGGTGGCCAAGAGCAAACAGCTGTGCTCAGTTAGTGGAGACCCTGAGGAATTCTAGAGGAGTGTGAAGAAGAGCAGACAGCCAGAAGGGCCCAACTATGCTCCTCGCACTCCTCTCCTGAGTGGGGCTTCAACCCAGCTCCTTCTCCAGAGCTCCTGTCCCCTCCAGGGCATGAAGGCCACATTGAGTTCCTCATTCTCCACTGAACCAGCAGCTTGGTTCCTGGCATGCAGTGCTCAGGGTATCCTGGGATCAGCACCGTTAGCATCACCGGCCCCATTTCACAGTGAGGTCTAGTGAGGATGTTGACCTTGCCCAAGGGAGGGGGTGAATTCAAACCTAAAACTATCTGGAATCAAAGCCAGGGATCCATCCCCCGAGATATTTGGGGTTGGAGGTATGTGAACAAGGAATACTCTCTCTCTCTCTCTCTCTCTCTCTCTCTCTCTCTCTCTCTCTCACACACACACACACACATAGATAGATAGTTAAATAGATAGATGGATGGATGAATAGATGGATAGATAGATAGATAGATAGATAGAGAAAGACAGACAGGACTTCTTACCAAAAACCTTGAGTTGTTAGAGAGCACGTGTGGGACACACTAACCCCTGGTTGACACTAGTCTTCTGTGGATGAGAATCCATTGCTGGGAAGAAACACAGAACTCCAAGATGCTTCTCTTTTTTCCTGTGCCTTCCATTAGACCAACTCCTCACACTCTGGGGGTCCACAAAGTCTCTAAGCCTCTGTCCCACATTCTCCTCAGTTCCTGCCTCCAGGACCTGCACATGCCCCCACAGGCACAAAATGCCTGAACTACAATCTGGGGCTTGAGATTGGGGCCTGGGGTCTTCCCCTTTCCCTACCCCATCGCTTCCTCCCCACAACTTCTAGAATGGTGTGAGAAGGAAAGGAAAGGGAAAGAGAACTCATCCACAAATGCTCTGTGGTTGATGGGACCACGAACACATTAATCTTCTGGGGGGTGCCACCAAGCCCTCCCTGCCACTCTCCCATTCTCAGTCAACCTGGGCAGGGGGATGAGGTGGAGGGAAGGGTATTCTTGCCCTCTGATTTCTGTTATCCATCGGCATGCATTTAGTGGGAGCAAGACCCCTAGGAATCATGGGGGCAGAGGGGTAGAGTGAGGTAAGTGGGCTGGCGGCAGGAGGGGAGAGCAGGTGTGGGCCGAGTGCAAGCTGGGCTCTAGGGCACACATCAGGCTGCTCTCTTCTGGGGCACTGCTGGCTGGGCCCACTCACTCGCCCTGCTGTGCACGAGGAGTGGGGAAGCTGAGGACATGCCGACATGCCTCTCCTCCCCTGCCCGCATCAATGGCTCAGCAGTGGGAGCCATCACAGAGCAGTGATGCCGTGACTCTCAGTGGTGACAGTGACAGGGCAGCAAGGACAGTGGTGGTGACCGTGGTGGTGAGGATAGTAGTGGTAGTGGCAGTGATGCTGGTGACAGTGGTAGGGAGACAGTGACTGGTGGTGGTGGTGAATATGGTGGGGGTGGGAGTGATACACTGGCAGCAGTGGCAGCAGTGGTGTAGGTCACTGAGCTCATGTGGAGTTGGGTGTAGGTAGCTGTGACAGCAGGAGGGAGAGACAGGAACAGTCATGTTGTCCCTGTGCAATCCTCACCAGGTGCCTGCCCCTGGGCAGTGCTTGGTGGTGCTTTGTAAGAATGTGCTGGAGAGTTCCCTGGGTTTCCTGAGCGAGTCCAGGTCAGTCCCCAGCCTGACCATGAGACAGCATTGAACCATGACATAGATGGGAGGAATCTGAGCCTTTGGGCCCCAGTACCCATGGAAGGATGGGGCATGCCACTGCCCGTGTGACCATGAAAAGCTCCCTACAACTGCCTCTCTGCAACTCCTCAGCCAGGACACCCTGTGGCCACGCTTCTCACATGCAAAGCTCATCTCACACACACGGCCACTCCGGGGCACATGGCCCCAGCCCCGTTCCTGGCACTGCACCTTTGTTCTGTTTGCTCTGTAGGTGGGAGGTAGGACCTAGGGATATGACCAGGGAAGGTTCTTCAGTGTGAGGTTCCTGGTTGTTCTCTCCTCTGCCCTGCCCCATAAGTATCACCCATGATCAACAGACTTGCCATGCTCACCAGTGTTAACTAGTTTCACACTGAGTGGTGGCATTTAGGGAGCTGGAGGAGCTGAGATGTAGGGTCATTAGTACTCCTGGGGCTGGGGGACAAAGGGAGAAGGCAGGGTTACAGGAGCCCCGTGCCGAGGGCCATCTCCAGTGGGGAGCTGTGACAGCAGTGAGATCAGATGAAGAGGGATGGTTAATCCAAGCCCTCCTGGAAGACAGAGCAGCTGGGCAAGGCACCCGGGGACTGAGGACCTGGCAAGAGCAGCTTTCTAGGTGAGTTCTGAGGAAGAAAGAAGGAAATGGATTTGAGATCAAGCCCAAGACTGGCCTGTCCATGTCTCTTGCTGAAAGGAAGAAGTGAAAAGGTTCTGGTTGTTCACAAAGACTGCTGCCTTCAGACTGTCCTGAGGCCTGGATGAAGCTGTCTAAGGTTCTTGCTGAACTCTGGGAAGAACCCAGAGCATGAATGCTGTGTGTGTCTGTCTCAGAAAAATCCTGAAGATCATCCGGGAGAAATGCATCAGCCAGATCCCAGTGAAAAGTTGATTCTCAAAGTGGGAAACTCATCAGCATGATAATCCCTGGGCAGCTGCTGATCACGCTAATCACAGGTTCTGCACAGAGATCTAGAACCCTCTCAAGAGAGAAAGGGAAGACCAGGAATTGGTGTTTTCAACAAACTATTTCTGGATCCTTTTACGCTCTGCAGTTTGACAACCACATTGAACAGACCTAATCATGAAAGCATTGATTTGGGGGGCCTCCACCTTCCAAATTTCCTACTATGTTGATAAGCAATGGATATTACTAGTCAGTTCCACTCTACATCTTGCAATTTTTCCAAGATAACAGCAGAATGGCTATGCTGTTGATAAAGCCAGTTTTTTTTTTAAAAAAGAGAGTATACTTGATTAGCTACCATTTTCCTCTTTCTGCTTGAACAAATTATACTCTGTGGTGTATGGTGTGTGTGTGTGTGTGTGTGTGTGTGTGTATGTGTGGTGTGGTGAGGAGAGATCAGGGGACAAGAAAAAAGAGCCAACATCCCCAGACAGGGTTGATTTGTATTAAAGAACAATTAACTGTGAGTTGAAGTCACTGTTAGGTGCTCCTGACCCAAAGCTCATTTTATCATGGGTCAGTTTCCTCTCTGAGCTCTCTCCAGTGATAATAAAAGCCCGTTTACTTCTCTGAAAGCCCACAGTGTGCACAATACTTCACACATGCCATTTCACATCTTCACAACAGCTCTGTCATGGAGGGATTAATCTTCCTCAGCACAATAAACGAAGAAATGAAGATATAGGTAAAATAATTTGCAGGAATCATCCAGTAAAAGAGGGGAAAGAGGATACATAAGATAGTTCCAATAAGGCTGAGAATAAAGCCTTATTGGAAGTAAGAAAAAAGAAAAATCCCCTTTTCTTATCACACTCTCAGGAAGAAAGATTAGAAGTCCAATTAATAATAACCAGCTGGGTTCCACTTCTGGCATCTTGGTGGCACACTCCCTGCTGACCCCTCCCCTGAGAAATGGGGAAGATGATTCAAATGTCCATTTCCAGAAGTGATCCCAGGAGCACATTAAAAGTGAAGAGACATTCAGTGAAGGTATAGATTTGGAGAGATCTCCCCACACCCCTCTCAATTCCACTCAGGCTGGCGGAGCAATCAAATAACATCAGACTAATTAGCAGGACAAAAGAACAAATTTAATTACACATGTATGGAGAGCGACATGGATGTCAATTCTAGAATAAATGGGACAAAATCGGGTTTATATACTGCACGGAGGCTTATATTCCGAGGGTTTATATGGGAAATCCCAGGGGAGAAGAGGGAACTCAGATGACAAAAACCAGATGCTCCACAGCTGGATGTTTACCTTACTATAGACATAGGTTTCTCTCATGAGTTATTTCTGGAGATAAGCCTAAATGGATAATATCCCAAATCATCATTTCTCAAGGTCACTGAAGTAACGGTAATAGTTTTTCTTGAAACCCACAGGACCAAGATTGTTCGAAGCTTGAAATGATCCATATGACATCATTTCGAGCCTACTGGGAAAGCCTACTCAGTTCATTTGGGGGTGGTCTCTCTGAACATCTCAGAGGCCCGCATTTCAGAAAAAAAATCTGCTTTTAGTTGGTTACGGCCATGAGGACCTGTGATAATTGAATCAAACCTCGCTTGCTCTCTGTTGAGCACAAGGAAGCTCTAGTTCACCGTGATAGAGTCACACTCAGGAACTGCTTCTCCCCTCCTCTGGCGGGGAGGAGGAGGCCTTGCCCGGGAGGCACGTGTGGATGGTTCTGCCATCCTGCCTCCTGTATACATGGAAACGTGCTCTCTTCCTCTATCTCTCTCTCCCTTTTCCACAAGAACCTCTGTCTGGGGTTCTTGTGAGCTGACGTTTTATTTTTATTAATTTTAGAGTGAAGATAAAGCTTAGGATTATTGAGGCAACATGACTTACAATAGTGTTCGTGTTTATACTTTGGGTATACAAAGTCCCTGCATAGCCACCACTGCCCAAGTCCCAAACACCCATCACCTTTGTCTCTAGGTTCTCTTCATTGATTTTAAGAAGCAATTACACATGACAACATACTTGACACATACTTGTGTTGTCTTGATAGGCTTATAGCATAAAAATGGGATGTAGAAATGAGATCTATTAGTCAATAACAGAACAAGGTTGGTGAGAAGCGGTGTGGGGCTGAGAAAATGCCCCCAGTTGGTGGCTCAAGTCACAGGCACAAATAAAGGACAGCAGGTCCCAACAAAAGTAGCCCGATGCAACCAAAACTCTTCTTGGCTCCTTATTTCCCATTCATGGTTCCTTTAAAAACATAAAACTGAAGCCAGAGAGATGGAACAGAAGGTATACACCTGGGTTCAATCCTGGGCACCCCATATAATCCCCTGAGTTTCTCCAGGAGTGATTTCTGAGCACAGAACCAGAAGTAAGCTGGGGTGGCCACAAAACAAAACAAATGACATAAAACGGTGATTAGCAATAATCATAGTAAGGAATTGTGAGTTTGTAACATTTATGATTGTAATATATATTAAAATAATAATCCCAAAAAACAGAATGGAGCTATATGAGTAATATATTTCATTGAAATTCAGTTAATATAAATATGAGCTGATTCTAATCAATCAATATGTATGAAGTAAGCTTAGGGCAATCACCAAGAAAATAACATTTAAAAACACAATGGAGAAAACTATGAGGGAAAGGAAAATGCTTCTAAATATATATTATATATATTTTTTTGCATAAAAAGGGGAATTTATTAAAAGAAAACTAAGGGCTGTAGAGATAGTACAAAGATCTGGGGACATATTGTCTCCAAGGTCTGGGGAGATGTGTCTCTGGCACTAAGAGCTTTAGAAGTGAAAGGTAATGTTTCTAAATATATTAAGGGATTTATTGAGGAGCCAGAGAAATACTCAGGGATAAGGTACTTGCGTTGCATGCAGCAGACCCTAATTCAACCCCAGCACCTCATATGGTCCCCTAAGAACCAGCAGGAGGGGCTGAAGCGATAGCATTTCGGGTAGGGTGTTTGCCTTGCACGTGGCTGACCTGGGTTCGATTCCCAGCATCCCATATGGCCCCCCGAACACTGCCAGGAGTAATCCCTGAGTGCATGGGCCAGGAGTAACCCCTGTACATTGCCAGGTGTGACCCAAAAAGCAAGCAAACAAACAAACAAACAAACAAACCCAGCAGGAGTTATCCCCGACACAAAGCCAGTTTTAAGCCCTGAACATTGCCAAAATAAAAATAAGTAAAAAAATATTTTTCAAAGAATTTAAAAACAAGATTTATTGAGAGCCCAGAGACAAGTCAATGGTAGAGTTTGTACTTGTGGGCATGAAGGGGGTGTCTGACTCCCAGCACTGCCCCACATGCCCAATGCCATCTTATCTGTGGGCCCCAGCACCAGAGCAAGGTGCCATCTCTTGGATCTGCAACCAAGTGTGTGAGCATGAAGTGTGTGAAATTCATGTCCCCTCCCCTCCAGGCCCCCATCACCACCACAATAAGGGGGAGGGACGAAGGAAATGAATGAACCAAAGTGGGGGAATGAATGAATCATTCATGAATTGCTATTAAGCCCTTTAAAAAGAGAGCGCTTGAAAGGCATTGTCTTCTGTGATTGCTGCCACTGGTGACATTGTGGTAGATCTGAAATCTGCCAGGCAGGCTGCCAGGAAGTGCGGCAGCAGGCTCTGGGTCAGAGGCTGGCACTGCAATCCCCAAGGGAATTTTGTCTTTCTCATGGAAATCTCAGATCTGCTCTTCAAGCCTTTCATGGACTGGGCAAGATCTGCCAGATCATGGAGGTCAATGTCCTTTGCTTAAAGTCAATTGGCTGGAGATGTTCCTTGGATCGACAAAATGTCTTTTAAACCACACCTAGATTTATTTTTTTAAATTTTATAAAGTAGTTCACAATATTTGATTATATTTAATATTCAGACAACTATCCCATCACCATTATACCTTCCTACCACCAAATTTCTGTTGTTTTTATCCTGAACCCCAACCCATGCCCCAAAGCAGAACCAAAATAACATATTTTGTATTGTTTGTTATGAAAAACCACTGAAAATGCTCCTAAAATGTATCCTTAGAGAAAAGAGTGTAAAGATTGTT
>JAOXYA010035551.1:0-12800 GCA_028565675.1 Sorex palustris
ACATGCACACACATGCACAGACAATACACACAAAATACACACATACACACAGACAGAGTCTAGAATATGAGTTTTAAAGGCCTGCCTGGCAAGCATAAGGTCACAAGTTCAAATCCTGGGGCTGCAGCCTGCAACAAAGTGATCCTAATAGTTCTATTGCCTATTATCCCTGGGGCTGGGGGGGGGGAGGGCTGTGCAAAATAAGTGACTGCTTCGTGTTTTCCTTTAGAAAGCACAGTATAGAGAAAGGGAGGGGTAGCTGCAGTAGTAACTACAGGCTGCCAAACATTAACCGTTCACATCAGCAGTGATATCATATGCATTGCATGCATGTAATGTGTAATGATGTAATAAAACATAGCACTTGACTCGTGTGAGCCTCCTCCCCACATCCCTATAAACACCAAGTGCAAGAAAAACATCGGACAAGCCCAAATGGAAGGATATTCTATAATATTTCTCACCAATACTGCTCAAACTTTTAAGATCAGTCATAAACAAGGAACCTGTCAAGGTTTGGAGGAAAGTTAGGAACAGGACAGCACATGAAAGGAAGCATCCTGGGTCCTGACACAGTGTGGGACATCAAGTGAAAATGAGTGAAATCGAAATAGCCAGGGTTTAGAGAACCGTAGTTTATCACTGATTTATTACCTGTGACCAATGTACCATATTACATCAATAATAATGGAAACTGGATGTGGAGTGTTTGCAAAGTTCATACCATCATCACAATTCTTCTACAAATCTGCACTGTTTCTAAAACAGAGTGTACTGAAAACTGCCTCCAGAGAGGTGGTGGCAGAGAAGCCTGCAAGCATGAGACTACGGGCTCGATCCCCAGCAGCGCCCCACATGCCATCCTGCTGGCACAACTGTGTGCAATTCTGGCACACCACAACTCAGTGTATGTAAGCACCACAAATGTATGACCTTGATCACTGCAACAACAAAGGGAAACCACGGGAGTGGGTGAATGAGTCTGAATTCTGTGTACTACAAGTGATAAACTTGATTCAATAAACGGAAAGAAAGCAGAGACAGCTGACCTTTTGAGCCAGTGTATGTAACACTGCCATATTAATACTACACTGTCCCTGTTTCTAACTTGGACCATCTGGTGTGGTGTTAGCACATCCCAGTTGGAGGCAATTTCCATTCTGCAGTGTCTACTGTTACTCCACCTACCCCAAAAAGGCCCACCGTGAGAACCCCAGACTTCTTTTTTGTTAAGTATCCCCCTCCCTTTCTCCAAGTTGCTTACAGCAAATCTGTTCTTGAAATATCTTTCCTTAAGGACCAAACATGATAACCTCTCAGGGTCCGTATTGCAAACCATAATGCCCCAAAGTAGAGAGAGATGATGGGGAATCATGTCTGCCATGGAGGCAGGGCAGGGTGGGAAAGGGGGGCATACCGGGGATATTGGTGGTGGGGAATGTGCACTGGTGGAGGGATGGGTGTTTGATCATTGTAACCCAAAGATGAAAGCTTGTAACTATCTCATGGTGATTCAATAAAATTATATATATATATATATATCTTTCCTTAAGCTCAAAGTAAAAGGGGTGGGAAGGAGGGCAGGGGTAGGATGCTAGGGAATTGGTTACAAAATGTATCCAGCTACCATCTAATATCAAGAATATTTTTTTGTAATGAAAATGACATCATGCCCATTACACTATCTGATTTCACAAAGAGCTGCAGAAAACCTGAGCAGGAAGATCTCACTCAAAAAATAAAATAAAATAAAATAAAAGACCCGGGGAAGGACAGGGGCAGGGGGCACAGGCTTTTAAGACAGCAGAGGCTTATTATTTTTTCCCAGATTCCATGGGAGAAGTCCCTGCAGGTGCCCTACCTGCCTGACTCTCCCATGTCCTGAGGACAAATGCAGCTGACCCTCCTGTGGGAGTTGGAAAGCAGCACCCCACTTAGAAAATAGCACCCCACTTAACACATTCCGCAGGTGACTGACCCCCAGCTCACTAAGACTTGGCCAGTAGCTCTTCTTTCAATATTTCCCAAATCTTCTCTGCTCTTCCAACAACCTTAAGATCTACAGCTAGTATTTATGTAGTCTAAACTAAAAAAGAAAACAAAAAATAACAACAACAACAACAAATCAGCATGCTCATGTTTTTAAAAAAACACACACTTGATGGCAGAGTGATAGTACAGTAGGTAAGGCACTTACTTGCCATGCACACGGATTCTATCCTTAGCACCCCATGCAGTCCCCTAAACACCACCAGGAGTGATCCCTGAGCACAGAGCCAGGAGTAAGTCCTGAGCACCAGGGGGTATAGCCTCAAAACAAAAACAAACAAATGAAAACCATCAGAAACATACACTCTGAGAGAGTGCTCAGAAAACTAAAGGCATGTTAAACTGTAGGAGGCCCATGATCAATGCCTGGCACCTTGTGGTTCTGAGCCCCACTGCACGCAACCTCCAGCAGAGCCTTCAGTACCACTGGGTGTGCCCACCCCAAAGAATAATATGCATTTCTGCTTATGAGCCTATTATCTATGCACTAGTTATTTTTAACAAATGAGGGCTGGAGCACATGCTCCATATGCTGAGGGTCTGGATTCAATTCCCACATCCAGAGAGGCACCCAGCACTGACAGATATGGGGAAAATACTCATCTATAAATAAGGACATAAGAATGGCCGAGAGAGAATTCCATATGCTGGAGCACAGGCCCTGCATGCAGGGGTAAGCTTCAATCTCTCGTACCACATTAGTCCCACAAACACCACCAGAGCACTTTGTTGGGAGCAGCCCATGAGTACTGCTGGGCGTCATCCAAAACCCAAAACTAAGTAATTAACTTAAGTTGTAAAAGTTCTTGGTGGGGCCAAAGAGATAGAACAGTGGGTAAGGACCCTTGCCTTGCTTGCAGCTAACCTGGGTTCAATCTCTGGCAAGCCATATGGTCCTCCAAACACCACCACGAGTGATTACTGAGTACTGAGCCAGGAATAATCCCTAAGCACAGCCAGCTGTGGCCCAACACCCACCTCCCTACACACACACACACACACACACACACACACACACACACACACCCCAAAAACATAAAAAAGAAAAAGCTCTTACCAAATCTTTACCTCACCTTCACATTCATTTTTCCCCCTCTTCAACCTAACAGTTAGTTGCATTAATAATCTGCCTTTAGGAAAAACTATAGAAAATGCATTGAACAGATAAAATATCAACCATTTTTATGTTGATTTGAAAGTCTAATGCCCAAGGCTGGAGCAACAGGATGTGAGTAGGGTGTTCACCTTAGGTTCTACCTGGGTTCAATCCCTGGCTTCCTATACGGTTCCCTGAGCACCCACTATAGGTCAATAGTGCATATGACACAGCATATTGTACTAATGTTTTTCAAGGTAAACAGGATCATGTAGATTTATTTATAAAGCCCAAGACACAGATTAGATGCAGAAATGTAGAAGAGCCAAAGCAGTTGCCCGGGGTTTGTATGTGTTATTGAACAAATGAACAATGAATAAATGCAGGCATTCACTGCTATGTTGCCTGCTTTCAAATGATTCCCCTAAGTACCCACTTATTAGGGTTGGAGCAATAGCACAGAGGTAGGGAGTCTGCCTTGAGTGCAGCCAGCCCGGTCAAGCCAGGTTCAATTCCTCCGCCCCTCTTGGAGAGCCCGGCAAGCTACTGAGAGTATCTCGCCTGCATGGCAAAGCCTGGCAAGCTCCTCGTGACGTATTCAATATGCCAAACACAGTAACACCAAGTCTCAAAATGGAGACGTTACTGGGCCCACTCGAGCAAATCGATGAACAACGGGAGGACAGTGCTACAGTGCTACCCACTTATTGTCAACTGTGCCTTGGATGTCAGAATCAAATAAATCTCTTACAAAAGATGCATTTCTTTTAGGAGGGTAAGAGTCACCATTTATAACCAAACATCTTTCTAGTTAAAAAAATTTTTCTCATTGCAAAAATTCTTCAAACCTGAACAGCACATCTCAGCAACCCACCCATTTTAGTAACACCAACAGGAAGTAATTAGTAGCAGAAACAGAGATGGGAAATACCTACAGGAGAGGAACTGCCAATGGGCAAATCAGCAGTAAGTCCTCTGACCTGTGACCTAACTATTCTGCTATTTCTCAAACAGGCCAGTATCTGTTGAGCACAAAGTAGGCTGCGCCTTTCAAGACTTTCCTCATAAGTCAGTCTGAAGGAGCCAGTCATTTCATCTGGGCACTAGGCAGAGGAAAGGAACAGAGGGCCACCCTTCACCCTTCTTTCCATTGCAATACGCTTGGAAGCTCAAAGGCAAGATTATCTTGGAAATGGTATTGATCTTCTTTTCAAAGTTTGATGACAATTTGGGAACACTGGTTGTGGCCAGGAAGGAAAAGGGTAGTGGGGAGGGGGAGACTGTGTCATAAATCTATCATAGATGCTGGGATTAGAGGGTGTCCGGTGCTCTTGGAAGATGAGGCGGGATGAAAGCGTGGTTGCGTGGCCTGTTCAGGTCATAGACTCCTGTGACTCTCATCCTAGAAAAGCTAAATTCTGCATCCATTTTCATGAGGTTCTTGGCCTCCCGGAAATGTCTCCAGGTTAAGACCATGGATCCATATGGATCCATTATGTAGCACAGTATTTGTGATTGTTGTGAAAAAGTCACAAACAGGACACAAATCTACTCTGGAAAGTCTTATTCCTTCTTGAATAATTCCAGGTCACGGGACTTCCAAAAGAGCCCAAAATTAGTATACATTCATCCCATTATTAATTCAAAAGACATTTATTACACACTTAGTGCATTCCAGCTGCCAAGCTGGACATGAAAAATGGGAAAATCAGGGGAGACAGAGCAGCACCCAGACAGCTAGTGTGTCATGTGCAGTGTGCACACGACCTCACCCATGGCGACCTCACCCACAGTGACCTCAGTGGTGGTTACATCAGGGCTGACCTCTGACACACAACACATACACACACATACAGAGAGAGAGAGAGAGAGAGAGAGAGAGAGAGAGAAAGAGAGAGAGTCAACAGCTAAGTCATACCATCTCAAATTTGTTTTCCTGGGTTCTCTGAAGATGTTGAGTCAGAAAAAACATTTCGACTATGGGAGAGGGAGGCATCCCGTCAAAAAGGAGAGCTGACTCTACAATTATCCTGAAGGCTTTCTTCCTCTTTCATCTCTTGCCTCCTTTCCTATTAATTGTCAGCAAACCTTTCTGTCATACCTTCTGTGTCCGCTAATTCTGTGTTCTGGGCCTGCAATCTGTAAAGTAGGAGAAGGGTCAGATTCTGACCCATGAGCCACTCATTCCAGTAGCAGCACTGTGTAGAACAATGGGCAGAGAAGTATATATGTTCAACAAAGAGATGTTCTAGTCTTCAAGATATTCATTTTAGAAAATTCACACTTAAAAATGCACATAGATCATGAATGCTTTGTTACTGTGTATCTCACAGTGATTCAATAAAAAAAAATGCACAAAGAGGGACTGGAGCTTGCCTTGCATCTGGCTGACCCCAGCTTGATCCCCAGCACCATATACAGTCCCCAGAGCAACATCGGGAATGATTTCTGAGCGTAGACCCAGGAGTAAGCACTGACCACCACCAAACAAATAATAATAATAATAACATGTAGCTTCTGCTACCTTAGAGAAAATCACAACAGAAGCGTCACCTCCCTAGCCAGGGAGATACTGTGTGGATTTAAGGCTGGAGCAGTCCATAGTTCTTAAGTCTAGTATTTTTTCCCCAGGGACCAGAGCAATAGGAAAGCGGGTAGAGCACTTATCTTGTACACAGCCATGTAGGTACAATCCCCAGCCTCCCACATGGTCCTCTGTGCACCACTAGGAGTGGTTCCAGAATGCAGAGTCAAGAGTAACCACTGAGCATGGCCAGGTGTGGCTCAAAAAGCCAAAAAATAAAATAAAATTTCTATTACTCTAAAAATCCCAGGAGTCTTGCATGTCTCAGAGTCTTTGGGCACTGAGGCAAGTATAACTATAGACATAAACATGGAATATGGCGATATAGAATGATGGCTGCTTGAATAAGGGACCACATTAGACTGGGTACAAGCTTCACTGCTGAATGAGTATCATTCAGATTCACAAAGTAATGTGCCGCACAGTTTAGAAGATGAAAAGCTATAGCCAGGATTCCTATAAATTCTGAGGCTATAGTCTCCAAATTCTGGGATAGACTGGGGACACCCAAAGTAGTCACCAACCAATCTGAAATTTCCACTAAATTTTAGGATGTCAGGTGATCAGGGAATGTACAAAATATGTTCCTCTTAACTTGGAATCTGGCTCTTCTGTTTTACTTCCTTGTTAATCTTTCCTGAAAGAAATAAAGAAGGGCATATGGCCATGGGAACAATTTTCCAGAAGTAGTAATTTGTCTAGGTTTCTTCTATGAATGTATCAGAGATTTATAATGAGTCTTTCCTTACTGGAAGAGGGTGGGTGGGAGGAGCCAAGCTTTTCTTGAAAGAAGCAACTCTTTTCCTATTACCTTGGTTAGTATAAACAGAAAACAAGACACACCTTTCAAGGGTGTGCTGTTTGTACCTCATACTCAACATGGACGAACCAGGCAATATTTGTAAAGAACTTTGCAATCCCTGTCTTACCTTCTGACAGACAAGGAGGCAACACATATCAATCCCTTCAACGGATTGAGAAATTGAGGCAGAAGGTAAGGCAGAGGTTGTAGGACAAGGCTTCAACATCTCCCAAGTTTCAGTCCCCTTACTTAACCCTTTAATAGCCCCCGTCATTTCTAAAGCCTTACACCCTTCCTTTCCCGCCACCGCCTGAAATGACCTTTCTTCTGAACTCCGGTAGGAATTGCAGCCTGAACAATGCATCTGTCCATTAGTCATGTAATTTCTGGCTATTTAAATCCTGCATAATTATCTAACTTTTCCTGTGTTTATGCCTTGTTTCTTCCACTGAGTCTAAAACTTTGGTGGGGGTAGGAGGCAGGAGGGAAAGAACAAATAAGTGCTATGCATCTTTGTGTGCCCTCATACAACACAGCTAATGGCTGTTTTCTTTTTTTTTCCTCTTTCATCTTCAAAGAGATGCTTACAACTTAAAGGGGAAAACAAAAGAAGTCAAAGGGCCAAAGAGATAGAACAGCAGGTAAGAGGCTTGTCAGGGGCAACCTGAGTTTGATCCCCAGAACCGCAGGGTTCCCCAAGCCTCCTCAGAAATGCTAACTTGAGCATAGAGCCTAAACACAACTGGGTGTGTCCCATAAACAAACAAAAAAAAATGTTTTAAAAGTCACATACGGATAATACAGTTTAAATTAAAACATTACGTGAGTTAAATAGAAATACATGTGATTTAGAATCAACCTATTGCTTCCTTGAACACTAGTAAAAATCTTTCATCATTTTCAGTTGCTTTTTAATAATCGATTATCATTCCCAATGAAATATGAGAAATATGTACTCCTTTCCACCCTCTCAATGGAAAGTAATAAAAACTGACTTTAAATAAATCACCCATTAACAAACTACACTGAATCTCAAATTCAGCTTGAAAAGTTATATATAAACGTATGCAGTCCACCAGAAATCTAATTTTTAGAGTTTTCTCTTATTTTCCTTTTTTTAAATAATTTTTTTATTTTATAAGGTAGTGCATAACATTTCATTACATTTAATATTCAAACATCAATCCCACCACCATTATACCTTCCCACTATTTTCCTCTTCAGACACATTTTTTCCATATCTCAAAGAAATGACAACAGAATTACAAGAATTTTCAAGATACTGACCCCCTGCATCTTGGAAGACTGCCGAAACATTTAAGTTGTACAACTAGTTAATGAGTTCTTAAACATCCAAATACTGTTTTCTATTCTCCATACTCAGGCCTCTAATCCAGTTTGAACTCTACATTTGTCCAAGTGGAATCAAAGTGACATTTCTACAGGTCTTCTTCAGACAGAAACCACTCAGCTTCCCTCACTGCCAGTCTCATCCTACATGGTCACCATCCCATGGCCACCTCCGAAGTGCACTCCTTGGGGCCTACACCTGACGGCCTTTGCCCTTCTCCCACCACATCTGTGCTTTGACAGGTTTTCTTCAGGTTCACTGAACAGTTTCCTTTTAGCTACTTCAACTTTCCCAGTCATGTTTCCTTCTCATCTTTTACAGTTGTGAGTTGACACTTTACTTTTTTGTACCAATGGACTAATGAAACCTACCCTCCACCAATCCCATCATCTGCAGCCTTTGCTCCTGCATACAGTTTAGGGAGCCTTCTACAGTTGGGTCACTATAAATTCAGTTTCCAATCTTGGCTGGACCTCAGCACCTCTTCATATGTCTTTTGTTTCTCCTTGATAAGCTCAGCTCCTATGTCCTTTAGTACTAGAATACTGCAAATCATCGATCCCATTGTCTTCAAAGTTCAAACCTCATCCTATCTGCTTGCCCTGCATTAAATATTAGGGATGCCTATTTCAATTACAAACCTCTTAAAGATTCCCTTTCCAGCTTCTCGGGCACCATAGACACCACCTTCAGACTCAGTATTTTATCTATTCCTCCAGTTTTCGGTAGACTACCTTCTTTATTCTTTAACACCAAATTTCTTCTGCAGTTCTCCTACTATCTCTGTGGAGATGACTATCAGACTCAACTTCG
The DNA here is from genome assembly GCA_028565675.1 of Sorex palustris. Lineage (NCBI taxonomy): Eukaryota > Metazoa > Chordata > Mammalia > Eulipotyphla > Soricidae > Sorex > Sorex palustris. The sequence continues at coordinate 8,696 of JAOXYA010035551.1, forward strand.
GCCATGTTTTTTTCACAGAGCTTCACCCTCCCATTCATTAGCTGATGGACACTTTAAAACCAATATAACACCTTGGTTTGCATACCGACACTTCCTCTGACCTTCCCTAAATATATGGACTTAAATCTATGGCACCAGGACTTAAAGGATCTCTTCCATAATTGTTTTCCTCACAGTCTATTAATCTGTCACAAAAACTGTTTATCTTGGGCACTTTCAAAGCCTATAATCCCTGTTTTCACCACTTTCTTATGTGTTTAGTTTTTCTCAACCTGCCCATATCATCTTCCAGCCGCCCAGCTTCAAATCTGTAATCAACTACGCTTCCACAATAACCCACCCAAAGGGCAAGTCTGATGACTGACACTCCTGATTAAAATTCTTCAATACTTCCTATCACCTAAAGCACATGGTCTATGCTGTCCCCTGAATTTTCATGGCCTGTCCCCCAAGTAAACCATTTCTCTTATATTGACTCCTGACTTCGAGTCTTATAGTCTATGACCATCAAAGAGTTTGTGCTTACAGGCCTTCACAAACAAGTTCACTGCATTAACACTCATGCAATTCTCTTGGCCTGCAATGCCCACTGATTCTCTAGACCCTACGCATCCTCCCAGACTCCTAGTAGGTGATTTGTCCAGGAAGCCTACTCTGGTCATCCCCAATACTTCTCACAGGTTGAGAGGCTACTTCCTGTGAGTGAGCAGGTTCCTGTCAAGGCACTCATGTGATATGACATTGCCTGTGCTCACATCCAACCCCCCTTCTGGAGACCAGACCAAGCAACCCAGGCATTAAGGAAAAGGGAACTTCATTTCCTTTCTGTGATGATAGCTACGTAGTGTTCTGGGGAGGAACACTTGATTATTCCACCTCCTCTGTGTCAGAGTCACATGAAACCCTACTCTTACTAACCTGCAATAATGTGTGCAATCAGTCAAAACTAAGCATCTGTCTTCAAAACCTCTCTAGAATATAAACTGGAATCTTTATATCTTTTAGGTTGGGGTGAAATTAGTAAAGAATATTACTCTGAACAGCAAGAAGCTCAAATAATCCAAGGTCTTTCTTTTAATAAATAACCTTTGAATTTCCTAGTTTATATCTCCTGATTTCTTCTTTTAAGTAGCTATTGTCTCAACATGAAATATGCTATTAAAACAGATACTAATAATCACATTCTATTTTTGTTTTGGGAAGGCCATATCTAGCAGTGCTCAGAGCTTATTCCTCACTCTGCACTCATGGATCACTCCTGACTGGGCTCAAGGGACCACACAGGGTGCCAGAAATCAAACCTGGGTTGGCTACATGCAAAGCACATGCTCCTATCTGCTGTATTAATAATAATCTGACCCCTTGATTTTATGTTTTAATTAATTATGGAGCAATAGCACAGCAGGTAGGGTGTTTGCTTTTGATCCATTGCACATGACTGACCCAGGTTCCATTCCTCCACCCCTCTGGGAAAGCCTGGCAAGCTACCAAGAGTATCCCGCCTGCATGGCAGAGCCTGGCAAGCTCCCCATGGCATATTCAATATGCCAAAAGCAGTAACAACAAGTATCACTTCGTGTTCCTAGAGCAAGCAGACGCCATTGGGCTACACTAGCACGAGACAGGAATGAATGGAGACATTGCTGGTGCCCGCTCAAGCAAATCAAGCAAGCAAATCTAAGAATAGCACACTGGTTTCATGTAGAATCCTACTACCTTGTAAGGTAGGACTTTTAATTTTTTAACAACACTAAATAGATGTGCATGTTAAAACATAAGTATAAAAACAAATGTAATTTTCAAAATGATAAGGAAATATGGCATTTTATTAATCTTCAAGGATCTTTGTGAAAATAAGACAACTGATTTTAGTTTGCATTTCTTATTTTGGAACCACACATGATGGTGCTCTAGGCTTACTCCTGGCTCTGGACACATGTAGGGTGCCAGGGATGGAACCTGGGTCAGCAACATGCAAGGCAAGTGCACCACTCGCTGCAATACCTCTGCAGCCTCTCTCTTAGTTTTTTATTCTGAACAACAACAAAAAAAGTTCTTCTCTTGTATTTGAGGCAAACATTACTATTACCATTTTGTAAGTTATAAAAAAATTAAGGCTCAAAATTTAAACATGTCCAACACTAACCATGAGTTTCCATCCTAGTCTGTCTGCAAGTTCCAAACTCTAAGTTATACATTCTCTTCTCAAAAAGAGATAATAAAGGATACCAAATTGGGCTATATTGTTATTTACATAGGACTAATTGAAAAGTTGAAGAGAAATCATAACCCCTTAAATAACTAACTGAAGTTTTCTACAGGCATCTGAAAGGTTTCATTGATAAAATAAACTTGTGGTGTTGGATTAGAACCCATTTTGTCTCTATGATAACATCCATTGTTGTTATTATCTCAGATAAACACTCTCTACTCTGTACTCTCTTACAAACTTTCCCACACGTCCTTCAACCTACAGTTCCACTACCTTGTTCCTCGATAACAGGACACCCTGAAGAAAAAAAGAGGCCCACAAGAAGGCAAAGATAGAAATTCAACACACTCCACTCAAACTTACACCTTCCTTTCAGAAAAAGAAAAGGCAAAACCCAAGATCTTCCCTCAGGTATTGTTTGACAGAATTGGGAGTAAATTCTGATAATGTAAAACCAAAGTGCTCTTCCTAATCCCCCAACGGTCCGCCTCCTGTACCCTCCAAATTGGGTTTCAGAGCTATCACCTTGCACAGAGCATCCATGGGTGAACCTGAGTGTTGGAAATGGAATATACACAAACAATGGTTCTTGGTATTTCTGAATGATGCTTCCAATCTCTCCCGTTCTATAAGGTACTAGACACCAAAACATTCAGTGTAAATAGAATCCAAAACTGTCACTGTCACTGTCCTCCCGTTATTCATCGATTTGCTCGAGCAGGCCCAGTAACATCTCCATTGTGACACTTGTTACTGTGTTTGGCATAGAGTATACTTCATGGGGAGTTTGCCAGGCTTTTCCATGTGGGAGAGATACTCTTGGTAGCTTGCTGGGCTCTCCAAGAGGGGTGGAGGAATCGAACCTGGGTTGGCCGGGTCTGCTGCATGCAAAGCAAACACCCTACCACTGTGCTATCGCTCCAGCCAAAACAGTCAAACTATCACAAAACAGCCAAGGCTTCCAGGCATGCTTCCCTTGGACTAACCTTACACTACATCTTAAAATTCCTCAGGCTATGCCAGAGAGATAATCCAGTGGGCTGGGCACATACAAACATGCTTTGCATGTGGGAGGCCCAGGCTAGATCATGGTCCCTTGAGCACCACCAGGAGCAACCCCTGGAGCGACACTGGGTGTGGTGACAAGACAAAAATTCTTTAGGCACTCAAGGCCAAGAAGATAAACTGCAGAGGAAAATAAAATAAAATCATGCCTTTATTTTGGTTTTGCTTTGTTTTGTTTTTGTTTGGGGGACACACTTACCTGTGATCAGTGCTTACTCCTGGCTCTGTGCTCAGGATCGCTATTGGCTCTTGGCAGGCCTCAGAAAACTACATGGGATGCCTGGGATGCAACCCAGGTCAGCCAAATGCAAGGCAAGCACTCTACCCACTGAACTATCTCCCTGGCCCCTTGTTTCTAGTTTTTTAAGCATTTTCTGTTAAGCAACAATACAAATCATTTGTTTCCCTTTTTGGGAAAAAATTGGCATTATTAAAAATCACAAGTAGTTAGTCTCAGGATACATTTTTTAATCATTTGATATTTTCTGAAAATAAATACATTAATTCCATTTCACTAATTTAAATTTTTCCCTTGTGTCTTTTTGTACTATATAGTGCAGAAGCAAACATTTTCAGGACATGCAGGAGCTCTGGATTCCATCCTTAACAATGCCGAATCCCCTGAGTACCAAGGAGAAAGAGGCCCCCACCCCAGCATTAAGCCTGGAGTGGCACCTGAGCACTTGCTGCCCCCAAAAAAACGTTATTTCCAGTCAGAAAGTATCACACTGTTTAGTGTCTGAATATAAGGTAAAGGTAAAGGTAAAGGTAAAGGCCCTCCCGTTGATCGTCGATTTGCTCGAGCAGGCCCAGTAACGTCTCCATTGG
>JAOXYA010035561.1:0-41363 GCA_028565675.1 Sorex palustris
TCTTTCTTTCTTTCTTTCTTTCTTTCTTTCTTTCTTTCTTTCTTTCTCTCTCTCTCTCTTTCTTTCTTTCTTTCTCTACTTCTCTCTTTCCTTCTTTATTTCTCTCTTTTCTTCCTTTCTTCCTTCCTCCCTCCTTCCTTCCCTCCTTTCCTCCCTCCCTCTCTCCCTTCTTTCTTTCCTTCCTCAGCCTCTCCCTCTCTCCCTCTCTGGTTCAGCTGATTGACCCACTGTTTGTCTTCATGCTACAAGCAAACCCCCTTCCCTCCCACCCGGGTTCCCCTGGTCTCCGTGCTCAGCTCTCTGGGTGCCAGTGATGTCCCCGAAGCACTTTCCCCTCCTGCTTCCCCGCCACCCTGTGGGTACACGATTTGTAGACCTGGAAAAGGACTTCCTGGCCCAGAGCAGATCCCACTGATGCCCCAGAGCTGCATGCTCAGACTCCAGCCCTTCAGGGAGGTCCCACACCCCACTCTGCAATGCCCAGGGACTCTGTGCCCCAGCAGTCAGTGTTCCTGGGACAGACAAACCTGCCCCCCTGGAGATGCCTCCATATCCTGTCCTGCCTCGATTCCCCTTGCCAGATACTCAGCCAGTTACTTAATCTCTCTGAGCCTTAGTTTCTCTGCCTTTTTGTCGGCTGTGAGGCATCTGTGCTGGTCTGGTTCCCCTGCCCATTCAGGCCTTGGGTGCACACCCCAAGTTCCCTGTCCATGGTAGCTTCTTTCCCCTCCCTCCTGCCATCGACCTGGGGAGGGGGCTTTATCTCTGCATGGTGAGGGCGGAGTTTGCTGTCCTGGGCACAGGTCCCTCTGCCCTCTGGCTGACAAGTCTGTGCCTATGATCTCTCATCCAGAAGCTGAGATGATAGAAACCCCCAATTCTTTGCTCAAGGATGAAAATCTGCTCTGGGAACTTTAGGTGAAACAAAGTCACGGAAGGAATGACAGAACTCACAGTTTCACTGGGAGGGTGAGACTCGGGGTCTTCCATGCAGCGCTGAGCCTCTGGGCAGACTTCAGCTGCCACCGAGCCCTGAGATTGGGGGGAAGTACACAGCCCCTTCCACCCTGGTCTACAGCCCCGGAGCTGCTGCAAGAACCGGGACTCTGGCCAAGCACTGGGAAGGTGCCGCCTCCTCCCTCGGTCTCTAAGAATCTCCTTACCTGCACTCAGTAGCTGTGTGTGTGTGTGTGTGTGTGTGTGCGCGCGCGCACGCACTAGGAATGGCATTCCCCACTTCCAACTCCCCAACTCCTGCAGTACCATGGAAGGTGGCAGCAGATGCTGAAGGCCGTGGGCTATCTTCATCCTGCAGGCTGCTGGGCTGCTTCACCCAGAAGATGCACCAGGGACTTGGCACGGTGCTTGGCGCACAGAACCCATTCATAGCTGTTAGCTGTGATGCCCCCAGGTGGAGCCCGGGACACCAGAACTGTAGCAGCAGCAACAGGCGCTGTCCATGGTTCTGAGCACATGGCAGTATCCATGGTCCTGAACACGCTTCTGCCGCCCTGCCAGGAGGGGTCTCATTATTTTAACAGCAGGAGGGAACGGTATGCACTGGCTCCCGAGGACTCAAGGCGCCAGAGAGCAGTTTGTGAATCCAGAATCACAACCTGGTTGTTGGTACTCATCCTTGACAAAATGGTCTCCAGTGAGCCCTGGCTCTGTTCTAGTCCTAACCCTGGTGGAAGCAACATTAAGTATCCGCTTTATAGAAGAGAAAACTGAGCTGACAGAGAGAAAGTGGAAACTCAGTAATAGAGGAAGATTCATGCCTTGTTTTCTGTCTTCACCTCACATCTGCCCTGCACTCAGTTCCGTGACCCCAAGGTGTGAGGATTGAGTACTCCATTGAGTGCTCTCTCTCTCTCTCTCTCTGTCTCTCTCTCTCTCCACTCTCTCTCTGTATCTCTGTCTTGCTCTCTCTCTGTCTCTCTCTCTCCTCTCTCTCTGTATCTCTTTCTTGCTCTCTCTCTCTCTGTGTAGGAGGACGGGGTGGTGGCAGAGGTAGCCAGCTTTACCCTGTGCACACATCTAGGGATGCTCTGTCTTCTCCCTGAGCATGGCATCCCTGATTCTTCCTCAGGGACCGACGACTCCAGGCTGGCCATTGAGAGGGAATGGGGAAGTATGAGCAAAGGAAGTAGGTGCCAGCATCAAGGGCCCCATACATTTGGGGGCATCCACTGCTCGTGTGTTTGAAAGGATGACAGGAGAGTCATTGGCAGTGGGGGCAGAGGACAGTAGAAGGAAGGGTGAAGACTGATCGGTCATTGCAGGAAGGCTTGGAGGAACAGAATTTGAGCCAGACCCTGGATCTATAAATAAATATAAATGCTGGTGAGAGCGAGGCCTGGAGGGGCCAGAGGTGATGCAAGATCTGCTGGTGTAGGATGAGAAGTAATTTTTTGGGGGGGCATATTCAGTAATGTCTAAGGCTTACCTCTGGGTCTGTGCTGAAGGTTCACTCCTGGTGGGCTCCAGGGACCATCTGGGATTCCAGGGGTCAAACCTTGGGCAGCCACCTACCAGGTGAGTGCTCTACCCACTATACTATCTCTCTGGCTCTGGACAAGCAGCTTTGTGAGGCATGGGCTGGCTTGTGGGCTGACGGGCCCGTGGAGAAATGTGACAGGGATTCAGGGCATGTGTTGTGGCCTCTGCAGTTCTCGAGCCAGTTTCCTGCTAACTCAGAAGGTGCAGGGGTTGGGGGGGGGGCTGGAGTAGTAGCACAGCGGGTAGGGCATTTGCCTTGCACACGGCCACCCCGGGTTCGATTCCCAGCATCCCATATGGTCCCCCGAGTACCGCTAGAAGTAATACCTGAGTGCAGAGCCAGGAGTAACCCCTGTGCATCATCGCTGGGTGTGACCCAAAAAGCAAAAAAAAAAAAAACAGCATAGGGACTGGGGGAGGGCTCACTGAGTTGCACTCCTCTGTCCCCTAGTATCCTTTCTGTGCCACCTGACAATTCCTGGGGAGCTTCCAGAAGTTCTAGTCTTGCCAAAAACAGCCTTGACAACTCACAAGCTGGTTCTCTCACTAGCCTGATGCTGGAGATTCCTGTTACTGAAGTCTGTAGTGGGGGGAAGAACTAGGCTCCTTCCAGAAGGTTCAATGTCTCTCCCTAAGGCATCATAGATCCATGCTCAAGAGAACTGCAAAGGGAGTCGACTCCCCACTCCAGTTTCCACAGCCAAGGCCCATCTCTCAGCCTGCTGGCAGCCAGTTTCTTCAGTCTGGCCGGCCAGCCTGCCTTTGCTGTGGACCATTGAGATGAAGGTCACTTAGAGTGAGGAAAGACTTGCCGGCCCCTAGGGCCCAGAGCCCTCATTGCACCCCCCTCGCTCCTCTCTTTCCTGCAGCACCCCCTGCTAGTGAGAGTGCCCCGAGCTGACTCCCGGAGGAAAGTGGGCACCGAGGAGTAGAGGCTTGGGAGGAGCTTTGGGGAGAGCCCGGCCCTTGGGCAGGAACCTCAGCTTTTATCCGTTCAAGGTCCACATCCAGGGCAACCATCTTCCTGGTTGTTAACCAAACAGGGTGGAGTGTTTGTAGAGAGTGAGATGCCAGATGGCGAGGTGGTGGAGGGGCAGGCACTGTGGCACAGTGCCCTCTGCCCGGGACAGGCTGAGTGGAAGTGGGCCGCTCTCTAGGGCACAGAGCTCTAACTTCCCAATGAAAGTAGATATGCCTGTGACCTTTCTGGAGAGCCCATGGGCACATTGGGGGCCAGCACTCATGGGCTGGGTGGACACAGAGGTGGCTCTGTGAAGATACCTAGTGTTCTCGGTCCAGTGAGGACCTCAGAAGTCCCTCGTCTTAGAGACAGGCTGCCCAGAGAGGGAAGGCCCATGCCCCAGGGTACTCAGTTCTCCTGCTCACCTTCCCACAGACCTTCCCCCTTCTGTCCCCTGTCAGCACTGCGGGGGTGGGGGGGGCTGTGTGGAGCAAGACTTAAGCACCCATCCTGCTGTTTTAACTCTTGTCTTGGGGAATTTCCTTCCTTCCTTCCTTCCTTCCTTCCTTCCTTCCTTCCTTCCTTCCTTCCATCCTTCCTTCCTTCCTTCCTTCCTTCCCTCCTCCTCCTCCTCCTCCTCCTCATCTTCTTCTCCTTCTTCTCCTCCTCCTCCTCCTCCTTCTCCTTCTCCTTCTCCTCCTTCTTCTCCTTCTCATTCTCGTTCTCATTCTCCTCCTTCGCCTCCTCTTCCTCCTCCCCCTTCCCCCTCCCTCCTCCTCTTCTTTTTTCCCCCTTCTTTTTGAGTTACACCCGGTGATGCACAAGGGTTTCTCCTGTCTCTGCACTCAGGAATTACTCCTGGTGGGGCTCAGGGGACCATAAAGGATGCTAGGAATCAAACCGGGGTTGGCTGAGTGCAAGGCAAACACCCTGCCTGCTGTTTTATTGCTCCATCCCCCCAGGGGGAATTTCTTTAACCTCTCTGAGCCCTAATTGTTTTTTCATTCCAGTACCTTAGGGTGCTTGCAGAGATTCAATGCGCTGGTTCCACCCCACACCCTCTTTTGGGCCACCCTCCCAGCAGTGCTCAGAAACTACTGGCTCCACACTCAAGGGTCCCTCCTGAGGGCACTTGGGGGATCATAGCAATGCTGGATCTCCAGCGTACTAAGCACGCATGCTCCAGCCCGCTGAGCTCCCTCTCTGGCCCCAAGTGAGCTGGTTCTGAGATGGGAGGCAATTTCCAATAAGTATTAGTTATTGACAAGAGCTTCCTGGACCAGCACACCCAGAGGACTGGACTCTGAGAGTCCAACTCAGCTGTCAGGGAAGGGAGGCAGAACTGGCCTGGCTGGCGGCCATAGCTTGACCCAGGCCAGAGCTGGAAGCCTGGGAGGAAGCCCTGGGCCACTGCAGTGAGAACATTATTCTCAGAGCCCGTCCCATGACACAGTAGAACTGGACTGCGCGCCTCCAAGCATTGCCACTCTCCTAAGTCAGGAGCAGGGAAGGAGGCTTGGTATAGGTGGGGAGAAAGAGAGACACCCCTCCCCCCCAAAAAAATAAACCCTTCCCCGCCACCAGGTGGCATGTGTGGCTGGGATGGGAACCAGGAGCTCCAGACTCTCTGGTCACTGCCAATGTCCTTTCTCTCTCTGTCCTCTTTGGGCTTTGCTTTCCTTGCATGAGCAGAGGCACCAGCCATCGACAGCCCGCAGTTGGGGAGGGGGGGTGTCTGACCGTCCCTCACAGATCTGGGAACAAGGGAGGTGGGAGGAAGTGCAGGCCCAGGGCTGGATCAGTAATAGCACAGCGGGTAGGGTGTTTGCCTTGCACGCGGCCAACCCAGGTTCAATTCCCAGCATTCCATATGGTCTCCTGAGCACCACCAGGGGTAATTCCTGAGTGCATGAGCCAGGAGTAATCCCTGTGCATCGCCGGGTGTGACCCAAAAAGAAAAAAGGAAGTGCAGGGCCCTCATGACCCTCTCCTCCATATCCAGTCAGTGCTAAGGGCAGCCCCATCTGATACGAGGCACCTCTGAACCCCAGGATCTGAAATTTCTCATGTGAGCCCCGAGGCAATGCTGCTCTCATCCCACCTCCCAGATGTGCACGCGTCTGGAAACGCATCTGGAGAGGTGGGTGGCTGGGAGAGGTCAGTTCCCTCTGGATGGTCACAACAAGGTTGGGGCTGAGGTTCTCTCCCACTTCCTCCCTGCTGCCCTCAGCAGTGTGTCTAGGCTTGCTATGAAATCTGTGCTTGGGGTATGGGGGGACCCTTGGGTTCCCCTGAGCCGGGCAGCTAGCACCTTGGTCTGAACCTCAGGCACACTCAGATCTCAACACTCTCTCTTGAGGTCGGAGCAAATAGTACAGCAGGTCAGGGCCCTTGCCTTGCACAAGGCCGACTCGGATACCATGCATAGTTCACTGAGTCCCGTGAGGAGTGATCCATGAGCACGGAGCTCTGAGCACCACCGGGTGTGAACCAAACAAATAATCCTTCTCTCCAGCGCTGCAGCCACTCCCTGCAAAGACAGTGTGTGCCTTTCCGGTACCCCGAGAGCCAGCTCTCCCTCCAAAGGGAGGTCTGGATATGGTGGAACAGCAGAAGAGGGTGCTGGGGCGTGGGAGGGTGCTGGGGGGTGGGTGGCAGAGTGTCTTCCTTCCACACTGGGCGGCCTGGCTGAGCCCCGAGCCTGCACTGAGCCCTTCCTTCTGCATGGACGCCACTCTCCTCCAGGGTTGCTTGGTGGCGTTCCCTCCCAGATGGCTGCAGTTGCAACGGTCCCTGACAGCAAACTTCTCCCTCTCCCCTCAGCCCCAAAGCTGCTGCCTCTTTGGGGAGGCCCCTCGGGTTGGTCCTTGCAGGGCCTGAGCTAGGGTCCGCAAAAGCACTTCTAGGTGGCAGGAGGAAAGGGAGAGAGGGTGTACTGCCAGGACACTTGGGATGAGCGAGAACGTGGAGTGGGACTTGCAGGGCAAAGAGCAGCTTCCAGAACCTTCTTAGCACTGAATGGCTCTGAGGCCTTGTTGTGGCCAGGACCCACCCCTTCCCTCTCCACCCTCTGAATCAAGCATTTATATGTAGAAGTGTGGCATTTATATGTAGAAGTGTGGCATTTATATGTAGAAGCTTGGTGTGGCACTCACCAAGTGTTGTCCCATCCTTAGTCTGGTCCAGCCACTAAGCAACTCCCTGGTTTTGAAGGTCCAGTACTGGCTCTGCTCTTGCAGAATTCACTCAGGGGCAAACTTCCCAGAAGGGGTCCAAGAACGTCGTTTAAGATCTCTCAGGGGGTCTGGGACCGAGGAGACAGCTCCAATGGCTGGAGCTGGGATCCCTGATGTTCCATCCCCATTACACATGGTGTGGGGGTCAGTTGTGCAATTCTCCTTTTTTAAAAATTTTTATTAGTGAAACACCATGAGGTACAGTTGTAGACATAGAAATTTTTGTGCTTGGGTTTCAGTCATACAATGATCGAGTACCCATCCATCCCCCCACCAGTGCCCATTCTTCATCACCAATGATCCCAGTATCCCTTCCACCACCCTCCCATCCCCCTCCCATCCCACCTTGCCTCTGTGTCAGGGCATTCCCTTTTGTTCTTTCTTTCCTTTTGGGTGCTGTGGTTTGCAAAAGGGGCATTGAGTGGCAATCATGTTTGGTCTATAGTCTACTTTCAGCAACGCATTCTCCTTTCAAAAAGCCTGGGGAGGCGGGCTGGGGTGGGCTGGGGTGACGGCACAGCAGGTAGGGCGCTTCCCCCTGTTCGACCCCGTTTCCCCCCCCCCCCCCACATACACACACCCCAGGAGTGATCCTTGAGCACAGAGTCAGGGATAAGCCCCGAGCACTGCTGGATATGGACCCTAAACAAAACAAAACAAACAAAAAAGAGGCCTCATCAGGAAGGATTTCTTAGCTACAGTACGAAAAGCACAGACCATCAAGGCAAATATCATCTATTGTGCTGAGTCAAAAATTCAGAGCCTTGGCGGGACCCTGTGGAGGGAAATGTAAAAGCAAGCCACGGCCAGAGGAACTTGAGGCTCCTCCTGATTATGTGCTCTCTCTACTGCCCTCTGTTCTTTTGCAGTGCCCCCAGCTGAGTGCAGCCCTGAGGCCTGACTTGGACCCTTGCGGGAAGGAGAACTCAGGTAAGAAGAATGGAGGCCCTGCCTGGGCCACTCTGCCCTCCCCGGGGCGCCCCTCCTACTGGTCGCCAGCAGAACCGCAGCTTCCAGCCGCCCAGATGCCTGCCTGGAACCCCTACTCCCCGCTCCCCTCCCTGCTCTGGGAAAGACCCCCCAAGCTCTCTGTACAGCCTTACTGTTAGAACGGGCCAGCCTCAGTGTTCACTATTATAAGTTTACATTCGGCAGAATCTATTAGCATAAAGGAGTTCAAAGCAACCCTGGGTCAGGAGAGAGAGAAAAGGAGGGAGGGAGGAACGGAGGTAGGGAGGGATAGACTGAGAGAGAGAGGAGAGGGAAGGGAGGGAGGGAGGGAGGGAGAGAGAGAGAGAGGGTGTCTGTCATAGAGGTGGGGGGACAGGAGGAAAGTGGCACATTGGTGGTGGGAAATGTACATTAGTGAAGAGACAGTGTTGAAACACTGTAGGATTGAAACCCAGTCACAAGACTTTGTAACTTTGTATCTCAGGGTGATTTGATTAAAAAAAAAAAAAAAGAAGGAGAAAAGCGCACCTGCCTGAAGCTCCCTGTCCTCATGAGACACTGCCACAGTGGGAGGAACCTACCCTTTGTCAGGGCCAGTCTATTCCGCCCCTTGCATCAGCCCAAGAGACCCAGCTCCCAGCCCAACCCCAGGCCCAGCTCCTCAGTACTCCTCACCTGTGTTCCTGCCTCCAGCCCCTTTCTTCACTGTCTCCTATGCCCCCCTGCAGAACTCTGAAGCTCTTTCTCAGGTTCCCAGTCTCCCGACACTTCCCCGGCTCTCCCTGTGGGCACAGCTGTACCCACCTGCCCGCTGTGAAAGGGGCTCTGCTCTGCCGTCTCCCCAGTGCTCAGATGGGTCAAGGGAAGCTCAGACAACTCACTAGCACTAGCCCAGCATGGGTACTTCTCTTCTCCCCAGGGTGGGTCCTTACCTCCCCCATCCGGCCTGGGCTAGGAGGGAGCACTGTCTTTCTGCCTCCTTTTTGCAATGTCCAGATTCTGCCCATCACTCCACCTCTACACCCCGCGGTGGGCGCCCAGGTCTGGCCCTCCAGTCTCCTGCCGGGCCACGCTCCTCCTTCCAGAAAAGTCTAGTGCCCCCAGCCCAGCTCTGCCTCACTCATCATTCTCACTGGTTGCCGTCTCCACATGCTCCCAGCACTCTGGTCTCTGCATTCCCTGTGTCCTTGACTCTGCCATTAACTGTGATTTTTTAAAGAAAATTTATTGAATCACCATAAATTATCAAGTTATTCATGGTTGAGTTTCATGGTTGAGTGCAGTGACAGAGCATCCATCCCTTCATCTGTGTCCTCTCCCCTCCAACAGTATGCCCCGCCCACCCCAGCCTGCCTCTCTGGTGGACTCTCTCTCCTTTTACTTTTTTCCCTTTTAGGCATGGTGGTTTGCAATACTTTTATTGAAAGAGTATCACAGATCACAGTACCTCCTTTCAGCTGTGATTGCTTCTTTTTTTGGTAGGAGGGTACATTAGGCGGAGCTCAGGCGTCACTCTCAGCTCTGCACTCAGGAATTGCCCCTGATGTTGCTTGTGGGACCTGTGAGATGCCCTAGGGGGTGCCGGGGATTGAACCTGAGTTGGCTGAGGCTCCCTCCCCACCATGCTCTCACTTTGTGGCCTGTGATCACTTCTTAGGCTCGCTTTCCCCACAGCCTCATCCCTTCAACTCACACTGCTGGGGCTCAGTTCCATGGCCTCCCAGTCCTCCCCTGCCTCAGGTCTCCATTCCACTCCTTCCCTGGCCCCCTGTCCAAGGCCACTGTTAATGTGACCCCCTTGCACGCACCTCGGAGCCGCTCGTCTTTCCTCAGACTTGTTTGGGGAACTCCCAGCAATCCAACTCACTGCCCTTCCATAGCTGTGCCACCCAGAGGAATATACCATAGGAAGGTGGACCAGGAGTCAGTTGCTTGGCTGCAGTCAAGAGGTGGGGGGCTCCCCAAGCTCTTCTCAGGAGGCTGTGCATGTTTATGCATGCATGTGTGCATGCACATGTGTGCATGTGTGTATGCATATGTGTGCATGTGTGCATGTGTGTGCATGTGCATGTGTGCATGTGCATGTGTGCATGTGTTTGTGTACATGTGAATGTATATGTGTGTGTGTTTGTGTGTGCACATGTGTGAGTATGTGTGCGTGCATGTGTGTGCATGTGAGTGTGTGTGCATGCATGTGTGCATGTGTGTATGTGTGTGCATGTGCTTGTGCATGTGTGTGCATGTGTGTGAGTGTGTGTATGCACACTCCCAGCAGTGCTTAGGGGTATTTCCTTGTTATGTTGGCGGACTACATGTGGTGCGGGGGGGTTGACCATGTGCAGCACCAGTGCCCTATCCCCTGTCCTGTCTCTCCCGCCTGGGCCGTTTTCTTGACTCCAGCGATGTCCCCCCTCCTGTAGCCCACCCTTCCTTACCTCCTGCTCCTCTCACAGTCACCCCCCAGCTTCTCATGCAGGCCACCTCTAGACCGGAGCATCCCAGAGCATCATCAGGGCTCCCTCCCACACACACCTTTGCTGACTGGGTTCTGAGCCTGTGGGCTCTCTCTGTGCAGGTGTTTCCCACCTGTCTCCAGGCATCCCCTGTCTGAAGGACAGCTCCACCTCGCGTGGCCACGCCCAGCTCCTGACTCCTTGCCCAGCTCTGCCCATCCTTTGTTGCGCCCGCTGTCTTCTCATCATTCTTTAGCTTTCCACCAAGCTCCGTCCAGACCGTTGGGTTATCCCCTCAGGTCCCCTCCAATCAGCTCTGACTGGCCTTGCCCTGGGGACTGCTCCCCCCATCAGAGCCCCTGCACACACCTCCCCCCTCCCACCCCCCGCTCTCATGCCCTGATGTCCGGGTCTTCCTCCTCACTAGCCTCGTGGTGCTGTTTCTGTGCTGCATTTCTACTTGCTGTTGCCCCCACTGTTCTTGGTGCAGGGTTCAGAGGGGTCCCGCTAAAACAGAAGCTGGGTCCAGAGCGTTGGTGTCATGGGTTGAGCATATGCTTTGTCTGCAGGAGTCTGGGGTTTGGGGTGCTGCATGGCCCCGGCTCCCCGAGCACAGAGCAGGGAGGAATAGCTCCGAGCACTGTAAGGCCTGGCCCCAGATCACAGCACAGGATTCCTGAATGCAACACTTGCTCCCCTTGCCCCCCCCCACCCCCCCGGCTGTCTCTCCCACTCTGACACTCCCCTCATCCTCCCTCATTGGTCACCTTCCTTGGACTCTCTGCGCCTGCAGTGTCCTTTCCCCTGATGCTCTCTGCCCTGCTCCCTCTCTCCCTCTGCTCAGATGTCGCCCTCCCAGGGAGGCCTCTGTCCAATTCTCCTCTCACCCTCCCCTCTGCATCTGTTGCCCCTGGGCTCCCTCAGGGCTCATTTGTCATGTTTTCTGACGTGTCTCCAGCTTTGATCTGTGCATGGTAGTTGCTCAGCAAATATTTGCTGAACCTCTGGAGCGAGAGCAGAGTTTTTAGGGTAGGAGGAAGCCTGGAGCTCAGCAGGACTTTTAAATCAGAACAATCTTGCAGCTAAGTCCAGACTGGAACTACCCATGTCCACTTTTCATCTACCCTTCCTGCTCTTATCTATATCTGAACCCTTCCCTTCCCTTCCTTCCCTTCCTTCCCTTCCCTTCCCTTCCCTTCCCTTCCCTTCCCTTCCCTTCCCTTCCCTTCCCTTCCCTTCCCTTCCCTTCCCTTCCTTTCCCTTCCCTTCTGTCTCCCTTCCCTTCCCCTCCTTTCTCTTCCCTTCCCTTCTTCCCTTTGCTTCTTCCCTTCTCTTCCCCACCCTTCCCCTCCCCTCCTCACTCCTCTCCTTCTCCCTCTATCCCCTCCCCTCCCCTTTTCTTTGGTTCGCCTAAGCAGGGATGGGGAGGCACAGAGCTCCCAGGCATACCCAGAAGGCCCTGGGGGTCCCACTGGCTATTCTCAGCCATCTGGACAGTTGTTCAAAGCAAGAGCCCAGGCATATGGCGCTTCTCAGTTCTTGTGGCTCAGGCCGCAGGGCCACAGCCAGCAGTCCTAGGGCCCCCAGAGGTGATTGGGGACCATGTGGCTCTGGAGACCACACCTGGGCCTGGCACTTGACAGCTGTATTAATCTCCAGTCCATCATTTTACTGCCTCTGGGCCACACCTGTCAGTGCTCAGGGCTCTTCTGTGCTCGGGTATTGCTCACGAGGTGCTGGGCATCAAACTGGGCTTGTTGTAAGCAAAGTGCACTCCAGCTTTGAGCCAGCTCCCTGCGCCTGTCTGAAGAAGCTGCTGCTTTCCTTCTTGGGTGGGGTGAGCTCCCTAAGTGGTGCTCAGGGATCTAGGTCCACTCCTGTCTATACTTGGCCAATCAGGCCCGTGTTTCAATACCGGGGCCCGAGGATGTGGTATTGTGTAAATGTGTGCTTCCCAGGACGACAGTGCCACCAGCGCTGCTCAGGGCACTCCAGAGCTACATCCAGCCACGTGTGGGTGCCAGGGATGAAATCCAGGCTTGCATGTGCCCGGCCACCCACCCTCACTCCCTGACCCTGAAGAATCTCGGTGCCACGAGTGTGAATTTGCATTTGAGTCTTCCCCCAGTGCCCAGGCTCACGGGGCAGGTTCGGGGCTCGGGTCAGGTGCGGGATTTCCTGGTTCAATTTCCGAGTAGGGGAGTGGAGTGCACGGGCTCCCCGGCATCTGCCAGGCGCCCTTCACTCTCACAGTCCTGGCTTCATGGAGTTTTCAGCCATGACCTTTCCCGCACGCAGGAGCGGAGAGTCACGGCCATTTAGACTGATCCTCCGTGCGGGCATGTTTCTCCCCAATACGTGATTTTCACCTAACCAGCTTCTGGGGACTGTGTTCATTCACACACACGAAGCTTGAGAGAGGAAGACGTGCAGGCTATGCATCTGCTGGTCTTGCTAAAGAGAGGCAGTGATGCCCTGGCATGTTCTCCCAGGAAGTGTATGCGGTCGGCCAGGAGGCCCGGCGAGTGGAGGGGGGGGGTGATAGAGGAACTGAGGCTGCATCTCAGGGCTGCCTGGTCCCTGCTCTGGCGCAGAGCAAGATGCACGCTCAGCCCCCCTCCCCCCCACACACACACACCTCCTGTCTGTTGCTCGGGGCACGGGAGCCCGTGCCTCTGACCGGGAGACCCTGTGGCCCCCAGGCAGCCTCCCAGGATGACGGACTCTCCTGACTCGATGGGGAAGACCTCGAATGTGACACTCGAGCAATGTTTCCAGGCCCAGAACACCGTCCTGCAGGGCCAGCCTTTCGGCGGCATCCCCACCGTGCTGCTCATCAACGTGCTCAGTTGGCTGGTATGTCGTGGGCTGGTATGTGTGGGAGGTGGGGTGGTGGGGTGGAGCTGAGCCCGATGGTTGGACTTGTATGAAGGATGAGGCAGGAGGTGCTTTGTCCAGACAGATGCCAGCCACTGTAGTGGCACAAGGGGAGTCACATCTGCTGGGGGACAGCCTGGAGGGGGCTTCAGGGCAGCGAGGAGCTGTAGGGACGGGCAATCCCAGGAGCCAGGGTCCTAGGACCTGCCTGGTAGTTCTTGGGGTTCCTTCCGTCTCCCCTTGCTAATTTCTCTTGGGTGTGTCCTTATCCTGGGCTGGAGTGATAGCACAGAGGTAGAGCATTTGCCTTGCAAGTGGCCAACATGGCCAACCCAAGTTCAATTCCTCTGCCCCACTCAGAGAGCCCGGCAAGCTACCAAGAGTATCTCGCCCGCGCGGCAAAGCCTGGCAAGCACCCGTGACATATTCGATATGCCAAACTCAGTAGCAATTGTCACAATGGAGACATTACTGGGCCCACTCGAGCAAATCGATGAACAACAGGAGGACAGTGACAGTGACAGTGTCCTTATCCCATAGATGCTTGGTTACCAATGCCCTCCGCCAGCCCAGAGCCTCCATTGAGGGCCACTGGGCTGTCCAGCACTGGGAATCTGCTGGGAAAACACACAAACTCTCGCTGGACTTAGTCAGCACCAAGCATCCCGGGGAACCCTGGGGGCACATAGGGGCGACTCAGGGAAAGCCACCCTCAACCTCTCTGACCCCGTCTTGTTTCTCCTGGCCTGTAGCTCATCATTCTGGTTTACTCCTTCCTCCGAAAAGCTGCATGGGACTACGGGCGCCTGGGACTGCTGATACACAATGACAGGTGAGGGGGCAGAGGGCGCTGCAACGACGGGCACCTGCATGGCACAGATGGCTCCTCTCTGGCCCCATCCCAGGCTGCAGGTGGTAAGGGTGAGGCAACCCCGCCAGGCCCCGGTTTGCTCACACCTCAGGCTCTCTGCGTCCCCCAACTCCTCAAAGTGCGTGCCTCCATCCCTGGAAGTGGAAGGGGAGGAGCGTCTGTGCCCAGAGCTTGGATGCATCCCCGAGTAGACATGGCCCCCACACCCACCCTCGCCCCGTGTGGGTCAGAGAATGAGGTACAGCCTTGAGGCTCGTCTCTCTCCCTGCCTCCGCAGCCTGACGTCCCTGGTCTTCGGGGATCAGAGCGAGAAGTCGTCTCCAGACATCTCTCTGGAGATGGAGCAGAAGGACAAGGTGAGTGGAGGCTGGTGGGCTGGTGGGGGGAGCTGCGATGTGGGAAGGGAGGGGGGAGATCATTTTTTTTAAAATTTTAATTAGTGAAACACCATGAGGTACAGTTGTAGACTTACAACTTTTTGTGCTTGGGTTTCAGTTATACAATGATCAAGTACCCATCCCTCCACCGGTGCCCATTTTCCACCACCACGGGTCCCAGTATCCCTCCCAACCCCCATCTCCCCCATCCCACCCTGCCTCTGTGGCAGGGCATTCCCTTTTGTTCTCTCTCTCCTTTTGGGTATTGTGGGAGAAGCATGCTGAAAGTAGACTATAGATCAAACATGATTGCCACTCAATGCCTCTTTTGCAAACAATAATCTTTTTTTAATGATTTTTTTTGGCATTTTGGGTCACACCCAGCGATGCTCAGGGGTTACTCCTGGCTCATGCACTCAGGAATGACTCCTGGCGGTGCTTAGGGGACCATATGGGATGCCAGGGATCGAACCCAGGTTGGCTGCCTGCATGACAAACGCCCTCTCCACTGTGCTATCATTCTGGCCCCGGGAGATCATCTTTAAGGGACCTGGGGCTTGACCAGCAGACCCAACCCCATGAGCACATTCCTCGCCAAGCCTTGGTCTCCCCACCGGAGAGATGGAGCGACACAGTCTGGGGTGCCCGCCGCAGTGTTTCCAAGGGGCTCTCCTCGCCTCGGAAGAGCCTCTGTGTTGTGTTTGAGATGCCTGGAGCCTTGCAGTCTGAGAAACAGACTGAGGTTTCTCCTGCCATCTCCTGCCCTGGAGCGGTGTTTGGTGGGATTCTCATTCTTTGGTCACTGGGGAGATTTCGATTTCCTGAGGTTGACATGGCAAAGGTCAGGCGCCTTTGAGGTTGCTGCAGGGCGCTGGTGGAGAATTCATGTTCCCCCGACATTACCCTGGAGGTCGGGCAGCATGTCCAGGAGATGAGCTTTTTTTAAAAAAAAATTTTAATTAATCACCATAAGATATAGTTACAGAGTTACAAACTTTTGTGATTATGTTTCAATCAAATAATGTTCCAGTACCCATCCTTCCACCAGTGCCCATTCTCCACTACCAATGTTCCCAGTATCCCTTCCACCACCCCCACCCCTTTCCACCCCCTGCCTCTGTGGGAGACATGTTCCCTCTTACTCTCTCACTCTCCTTTTGGGTGTTACTGTTTTCAGTATAGGTACTAAGCAACCATTATGTTTGGTCTATAGTCCACTTGCAGCACGCATCACCCATCCCAAGCAATCCCTCTAACCATCATTTACTTAGTGGTCTCTTCTCCATCCCACCTGCCTTTTCGTCCTGTCTGGCGGGACTAGTCAACATGGGTAACAGGGAGAGGGTTCGAGGGTGAAAGAAAGAGACAGACAGCAGGATTAGAGTATAGTGAGTCAAAGCTGCTTTATTGAAAATTAAACAGAACTTATATACGTTGAGCTTAAGCATTTTTCCTCAAAGCTTTGGGACAAAGGCAGATAAGGGTAGTCATGGGACAGATGGGGGAGATAACAGACTTATCAGGGGCTCTTCAGAAGGCTACTCGTTAAATCACAGGCTGACATCAAGAATGTCACGTACTGTGTTTTAGTTCCTGTTGGCCAATCATCCTGTTCTTGTAAAATGCCTTTCTTAACCCTTAAATATTTTATAGGCAATATCTTGCAAAAGCTATGTACCCAAGAGCCCGCACACCACATCTTTTCCCCCAGCAATGAGAATGGAGCGATTCTCCTGGCTCTCATCTCTACTATCCTTAGGTGTTATTCTCCTATTATGTTACTTTATATTCCACACATGAGTGCGGTCATTCTATGTCTGGGCACTCTCTGGAGCCCCTTTCTGCATCACTGGACACTGGGGAGCTCATGACTGTGAATGTCTGCAGTGGACAACTAGGACTCACTGACCCTCCCTTGAGATTTTGCTTTAGAAAATCATCCAGGGTGCCATTGAAGTCTTCTCGAATCCACAAGAGAAATTGGGTTGATCTTCTGTCCCGGGGGCATGGGGCTCAGCGTGTGGGTGCAAGAGTGTTGTTTATCAAGCTAGAAACTTTATTATTATTTTGGGGAGATTTGGGGTCACAGTCAGTGGTGCTCAGGGCTTCCTCCTAACTCTGCAATCTGAGGACCCTATGGGGTGTCAGCAATGGAACTCGGCTCAGCTGAGTGCAAGACAAGCACCCTTTCCATCACGCTGTCTTTTTTCCCCCAGCCCCCACCTTGAGGCTTTAAATTAATAATTTTCTTTGTGTGTGTGTGTGTTTGGGGGTCACACCCAGCAATGCAAGGGGTTTCTCCTGGCTCTGCACTCAGAAATTACTCCTGGTGGTGCTTGGGGGACCATATGGGATGCTGAGAATCAAACCCTGATCGGCCACGTGTGAGTCAAACGCCCTACCTGCTGTACGGTCACTCCAGCCCCTAAATGAATTATTCTCTGTTAAGTAACCAGTCCTTCTCACAGCCCCAGTCCTGCCCCAAGTCCTGGCTGTACCAGGACACACCTTATTCCAGACCTCAGACAGGACCCCCTCAACCTCCTGTCCATCACTTGCTCTGCCCTTGGAACTGGATTTCCTCCTTCCCTTCCCTGTTGCACCCCCTTCTTCACCCCCAGATTGTTTCCTGGCCTGCTGCTCTGGAGCATGTGCAGAGGGCTGGTCACTGGGCTGGGCGCTGGGCACTGAGCACAGGCAGCTGGCATGGAGGCCTTGAGGAGGGGGGCGCTCAGCAGTGGTGGGAGGAGCCTGGCGGCGGGCAGGGCAGCCTTGGGCCTAGGTGACTCCTGACTGGGCTGGGGAGGTAGGGGACAAAGGCAGATAAGAATGGTCATGGGACAGATGGGGGAAGATAACAGACTATCAGGGGCTCTTCAGAAAGCTACTCATTAAATCACAGGCTGACACCAGGAATATCACATACTGTTTTTTAGTTCCTGTTGGCCAACCATCCTTGCCTTATAAGGCAAGAGGGCACTTGCCTGGCACACCTCCAACCCGGATTTGCTGTCCAGCACCCCAGAGGATCCCCCCGAGTCTGGCCAGGAGTGATCCCTGGTCAGGAGTGCAGAGCCAGGAGGACGCCCTGAATGTGGCCCCAAAGCCACAGGAAAATAAGATACTTCAGGGGACCTGAGTGTAACTGAGGGAAGCATTCTAGACATCCCTCCACACCCCTCATACTTTTATGCCCCCCTCACCCCATCCCAGCAAAACTCTCAAGAGACTGCCTCACCTCCCCTTCCTCAGCCCCTCAGATGTAGGCACCTCCCGGTCACCTTGTCACCTCCCCCCAGGACCTCCCCCAGGTCACCCCAGAGCCCTGCTGTGACAGGCACTCTCTTCAGTGTCCACCTCCTTCTTCAGACACATCTGCCCTGGGGGGCCCCAACAGGCACTTCTGCCCGTTCCTTCCGGTCTCCTCCACCTCTGCTCCACCTGCGCCTCTTCCCTGCACCTGCAGTTGCCTGCGGCTGACCCCAGCCTCTTGCACCCCGCTCTCTACTACTCTGGGACTTCTGTCCCCCACCCTTACACACCCACAGGCTCCTGGGTGGATTCTGGGATCCACTGCCCAGTGCATCATTCTCAGGCCCCGGCGGGCAGGCAGGGCTGCTGGGGGCTCAGCTGAGGGGCCTTTGGCGTCTTCAGCCTTCCACAGCTCAGGACCAACTTCTGTCCTGGTGGCATCTGTGCCCACCACTGGGAGCAGCAGAGGCTCCACCCTGAGGCTGCCCCCACATCTGCCTGGCCAGCTGCCTCCTCGGGTCCCTCCTGGGCCTCACCACAGGTATCAGGCACTGCCTGCAGCCTGCTGGTTCCAGGGCCGCTGAGGCCACAGTGCCCCGGCGCATGGGTTTGCTTCCATGGTTAGCTCGGGACGCTCCCAAAGGCTCGCTCAGGAGCTCAGATTGGAAAGTCAGGGTGTGGTTGGGACTGCCATGATCTCTGAGGGCCATCGCCACCAGCACCTCCACTGCTCACCAGCCTGGAAACTCTCCCATCGGGTGTTAGAGATACTTCACCCTGGTTGGGGCACCACAGACAAGCTCTTATCTTTGTGGCGTCCTCCCTGGAATGAGGATTGTGATCCCTACCTTGCAAGAGAATCTCTATCTCTGTCTTTCTCACTCTCTGTCTGTCTGTCTCTGTAGAGTCTGTCTCTGTCTCCCTCTCTGTCTCCCTCTCTGTCTCTCTCTGTCTCTCTCTCTCTTATACTCTCTCTGTCTCTGTCTCCTCCTCCTCTCTCTCTCTCTCTTGCTTTGTTCTTTTGGTTGGGGTAGCATGGGGGGCCACACCCAGCAGTGCTCAGGGCTTACTCCTGGCTCTGTGTTCAGGGATCACTCTTGGCAGTGCTTGGGAGACCATATGGGGTGCCAGGGATGGGGGTAGCCCAGTGCAAGGCAAGTGTCTTACCCGCTGTACTATTTCTCTGGCCTATGACTTTGATTTTAGAATCATCACTTTGGTTGTTTACTTGGAATTATTATTTTTTAAAGTGGTCACAAAAAGATACTTTTATCTTTAAAAAAAAATTTAAGAAGGTAAATTATTTTGGCACCAGTGGGATATTCAAAGGGAAAGGGGTAGAATGTAGAAAAAGGTGGAGAGAGGAGGGTACAGCCAGGATTCGGGTCTCTGTCTGGAGAATCGTACAGGTGAAGCCAGGGTCTTTCCAGCATGCCCTCAGCAGGCCAAGGCTGGCCTGAGCCCCCGTGGCAGGGCGAGAGGGTGGCCCCACTCTGTAGGCTGCATCAAAAGCACAGGACAACCGAATTGAAAAGGGACTTCATTGCCATGTAAACAGCTGCCCATCAGCGTGGGCCGGAGGAAAAGCTTCCAAGAGAGGGGGTAGGGGGTCTGGCTTTCTGCCCAGCAGAGAGGGTGATGTAACACAGCTCATCCATATTCTGGTTGTTTTACAGGAAACTCAGGCACACTCAGCCATGAGCACACTCCACAGGGACCGAGCACGGTGGAAATGTCACTGTGGGGGTGTTGGGGGTTAGAACAGTGATGGAGAGATGGGGTGAGTGGAGGGCGCTGAGCAGTCCCCACTGGCTGGGATCCCCGCCCCCCAAGACTGCACAAAAGCTTCTTGGACCAGTCAGAGCCAAGAGAATGCAAAGGGAAGCTTCCCCCAGAGAGAGGTGGTCGCACCTTCCACTCTACAGTGGGCAGCGGGTTTCGGCTTTTTCTCTCCTCCTCCCCCCCCCCTTTTTATTGATTCACCATGAGATGTGGTTACAAAGCTTTCATGTTTGAGCTTCGATCATACGATCATCAACACCCATCCCTTCACCAGTGCATATTTTACACCAGCAAAACCCCCAGTATCCCCTTCCTCCCATTCCACCCCTTCCTCTGTGTGGCAGACGATTTGCACAATACTCTCCTTTCTCTCTACTTCGGTTACATTCAGTATTTCGACACCAGTCCTACCACCACTCAAACCTGCCGAAAAGTCAGTGCTAGACAATTTGTTTGGTATTGCTTGTTATGGATAAGATATAATCTCTAGGAATTCTAGAATTTTAATAATTAGCGTCTGGAGGCATCTCTGCAGCAAACTGCTCGGTTCCGAGATTTGTGTGTGTGTCTCTGGATCATGGCTGTGTGGGAGCTTAAATATCTGGTGGCTGTATGTGGGCGTCCTCTCAGAGTCCCATTGGGGTGGAAGGTGGGGAGGGGGGAGGAGAAGGGCCAGCCCCACCCCTGTCCTGTGAGACCTGGAGTTTCCCGCCATTGCCACCACATACCTGGAGCTTTTGTTGAGTTCTAGAAGATGGCGGCCGCTGGGATTCCTAGGGGGCAGGCGGGCTCCAGATGGGTGCATTTGCCTTGCACGCAGCCAACCCGGGTTCGTTCCCAGCATCCCCTATGGTCCCCCAAGCACCGCCAAGAGTGATTTCTGAGTGCAGAGCCAGGAATAACCCCTGAGCATCGGCTGGGTGTGACCCAAAAAGCAAAAAAAAAAAAAAGTGATCTATTACAAAATCTGGAGGCATCTCTGCAGCAAGCCGCTCAGTTCCGAGATTCGTGTGTATGTCTCGTTTCAGCTTTTTTTCTAACCCAGAGGCACCCACGTTTCCCAGGGAGAGAAGGGAAGAGAAAGGCAATGCCACAAAAAGCTTTGACACTGGATCTCATGAATTGTCCACTGGCACTTGGGCAGTTGAGCTGATTCATGGGATCTTGGGGTCATTTCCTGCAGGGGTCAGGGGAGTGGGAGGTAACAGCTGCCTCTCCGGTCTGCTCCTTAGTGGTGAAGCTTTGCTGGTTTATGTGTGTCAGAGTTACAATGAATATGCTAGGGATGAAGGAGGGGAATGAATGAGTGTGTGAGAGTGAATGTGAGTGAGTGTATGTGAGTGAGCGTGTGTGAGAGTGCAAATGAGTGTGTGTGAGTGAGCCGGCGTCAGAGTATATGAGTGTGTGTGTGAGAGAGTTATGTGAGTGAATGTGTGAATGTGTTTGTGAGTGAGCATATGTGAGGGTCTGTATGAGTGTGAATTAGCATTGTGAGAGTGTGTGAGTGATGAGTTTGTGTGACTGAGTGTGAATGTGTTAGTGTGAATGAGCCTTTTGAGAATGTGAGTGAGTGTGAGTGACTGAGTTCATGACCGGGTATGTGAATGTGTTAGTGTGAGTGAGTGTGTGAGTGTGTATGTGTGAGTGAGCATGTGTGTGAGTGTAACTGTGAGCTGGTGTGAGTGAGAGTGTGTGACAGTGTGTCAGTGAGAGTGTGTGTGTGTGAATGTTAGGGTAAGAGTGTATGTGTGAGCATGTGTGAGTGTGAGTGTGTGAGCTGCTGAGTGAGTGTGTCAGGGAGAGAGAGAGAGAGGGGAGGGCAGGAGCTCTCTCACATGCTCTATGCCTGGCCCATGCCATTTCACGGATGGTCCCAGCGGGTGTGAACTCTCTGGAAGGGTAACCCTGTGCAGTGCCTGAACAAGCTGGGAGTGACTCCCAGGAGGTGTGTCTATGCAGTGCACCACGCTCCATCACAAATCTATTTACAAGCCTAGTGACTGTCACCCCACTGCCCAAGGAGGGTGGGGGACAAGGGAGGGATGACCGGCCTCTCCACTAGCCACCCAGTCCCCTGGGGACTTTCTCAGTCACCACCACCACCATCATCGCACTGTCCCCTCCATCACTGACTCCTCCCGAAAAACTGATCTTTTTTCAGTCCTCAGGACACAGTTGGGGACAGACCCCCTTGGTGGATATTGCCCAAGTGGGCATTCCCACTGCTGGTCAGCCCAATACAGGACGGGCCTTATGCCGAAGGGCACCTGGGACTTGCTTCTGACGCTCCTGGCTCTCCTGGAAATCCCCCTTTCCTGCTGCGTATGGACATCAGGTGGGGGTGCACCCTCACCCACAAACTTCCCAAGACAGTTTCCTCTCTCGTGCCCAGTCCCGTGTGGTCCAGGCCACCTTTTCCCATCATTTAGAACTTCCAGACTGCTATCCCCTTCCCCCAAGACCCCCCTCTCCAGATGCAAGAGAAGAAAACTAGTGAGTGTGAATGTGTGAGTGTGACTGAGCGTGTGAATGTGAGTGTGAAACATTCCAACCAAAGGGGGAAAGGAGTGTGGGGCAGTCCACAAGAAGCACTTGCCACCATGGCTAAGAGCAGGACCCCCAGCAGTGCCGCCAGGATCCTTGCTCTCTCTGTGAAATGCTCTTTTCACTCAGACGGCACTTAGCAGGTGGCATCTGAAAGGACACTGAGGCTGGCACGTGGCTCACGTGGTTGAGCACATGGCTAGCAGGCATGAGGCCCTGCCTTGGGGTCTATGGCACTCTGGCCCGTGGAACATAGCCGGAGTAGCCCAGTGGTCCCTGAGCACCACCAGCACCCATGTTGGTGTAGCCCACATAAAAACAAAACAAAACAAAAAGAAAACCAGTGGCCCTAGTCATGCTCTCTTCCTGGCCTTTACCATGCGTGGGAACTCGGGATTCGCGGAGAGACATGCTCTCACTTCCCCACAGAGAACGGTGGTTTGTTGCATGTGCTCCTGCTCCTGTTGACCAACTGACCATGGAAGGGGCGAGGGGAGATGCCTGTTTGAGGGACAGTCCACTGGGCCACGTGCACAAGGGAGAGGCAATTCCCCAAGGGAAGTAACAGATGCCCATTACAGAAAGAGAACCCTTCCCTTCTGCCGTTCACGCCCCCCTCCCCCAGCCCTACCTCCTAGGGCAGGAAGGTGGCAGTTCACTTCTGGTGCAGGCTGAGCTGTGGCAGGGGACATGTCTT
Source organism: Sorex palustris (assembly GCA_028565675.1). NCBI lineage: Eukaryota > Metazoa > Chordata > Mammalia > Eulipotyphla > Soricidae > Sorex > Sorex palustris. The sequence goes on from JAOXYA010035561.1 coordinate 22,501, forward strand.
CCAGCCCTCCTCCTCCTTCAAGGTGCTCTCACCTTCTTTTGCCTGGAAGGAGCCCCTGTGGACACTGCCCTGTGGGGCCACTGGCGTCTCTGCACTGGGGAGGACAGGTCGTCTCAAGAGGCTGAGCTTTCTCATGCTTTCTTTCCTTTCCCCCTTTCCAGGGCTTCTGTACCTGGTTCTTCAACTCCCTCAGCATGAGGTAAGTGCCTGAGCTTTTTCAGCGGGACTCGGGGAGGTGGTCATGGTGGGGGATGGCAGAGGCTCTCGTCACACCCATACAGAACCATGGTCATATGGGATGCTGCACACACATGTGCACGCAGGACCATGGGCACGCGGAGTGCTGCATACACACACACAGAAGCCAAGGGGCATGTTAAGTGCTACACACATGCAGACACTGGACTTGGACACATGGGGTTCTGCATACACATACACACAGGACCATGGGCACACTGGGTGCTGCACACATGTACACGAGACCATGGGCACATGGGATGCTGACACACATGCACACAGGACCATGGGCACACAGGGTGCTACACACATGCAGATACGGGACCACAGGCACACGGGGTGCTGCACACACACAGGACTATGGGCACATGGGTTGCTGCTCATATATGCAGACACTGGACCTTGGGCACACAGGGTGCTGCACATATACACAGGATCCTGGGCACACTGGGTGCTGCACACACACACACACACACACACACACACACACACACACACACACCCCTGACCCTCCATGCTGTACTCCTGGGCTCTCCCCGGAAGTCCCCTCCCTCCAGGCTGTGCAGGAACCTGATGGGGCCTGCTGAGCCCCCAGGGTTCTTTCTGCTCTCCCGGGCCTCCCTGCCCTCCTTTCAGGGACCTTGCTGGAACATTCATGTTTTGCAAGATTCCAGCCCTTCCCTCTGCCCACCCCACCAGGCACCTTTTGCTCTAGACCCACCAAAGGATCTGAAACCCCAATGGGATACCCTGGGTACAGGGGACCCAGCTGGATGGAAGAGCAGCCATGCCTGCTGTGTGAGCCCCATGGATAGAGGCTGCCTCCAGACAGAAACGGGGTGCAGCCAGCTTGTTGGGGTCCAGCCCTTGGAGAGGAGCATTCACTTCAGGCATTTTTATTTCCTGGCCCCTTCTCTGGTTTTGCTTGATTTGTTTTGAAAACACATATGAAGAGCCAGCACAAGACCATTTTCATGAAGAGAAACAAAAATCCCCCTGCAGTCCCTGGTGCCTCTGTTCATGACCCCCAAGACAGGATCCTTTCCAGGGACATCCGGGATTTCATTCTCACATGCAGTTTCTATTGTTTCTCTCCTTTGAAAAATCACCAGTGATGTGCATGAACATTAGGAACTCATTTCCAAAGGAGGCTTTGAGCTCCCGGCCTTACAGATGGGTTGAGCCAGCTCATGAATCATGCCCAGGGTGAGGTGGCAATGTGCCAGCCCTGTCTGTGCCTGTGGACGGAGGAAAAGGAACTGGCATGGCGGTCCCCATGCGGGCCACAGCCTCCGGCTTATTTGATTTGAGATCAACTTCCTGGACTCTTACCCACATGCTCATGGACACTTTGCAGGACTGGAGAGATAGTACAGTGAAGGAGGCCTTTCCTTGCAGGCATTTAACCCAGGTTTGATCCCTGGCACCACATGCGGTCCCTCGAGTACTGCCAGAGAGATCCCAGAGTGCAGAGCCAGGAGTAAAATCTGAGCACTGCAGGGCGTGGCCCCAAAACAAAATAATAAAGATGCAGCTCATGGCTACAGCCCGTCCGTTCTGGGGCCTGGGCCTGGGTCCACGGTCCTCTGTGTATGTGTGTGTGTGTGTGTGTGTGTGTGTGTGTGTGTGTGTGTGTTCATAGAGGCTATCCTCTTCCCTTACCCTTTCACTCCATCAAGGAGGGCCCCTCTGTGGCGACGTGTCACCTGGTGAGGACTGTCCACTGTGCCCCTTCAAGAGCAGAATTTAGACGAGAGCTTTGTCATTGCTCAGCAGGAACAAGGAATGGCATGGCACAGACCCCAAGCCTGAGCTGAAAAAGGTGAACAGGACTCACTACCAATAGTTCCAGTTGTCTGAAAGGAGATGTTAATCCCATCTGCAGGACTCAGGAGAAGCAGAATCTGTGTGTGTGTGTGTGTGTGTGTGTGTGTGTGTGTGTGTATGTCACACCTGGAGATGTACGGAGGTTACTCCTGGCTCATGCACTCGAATTACTCCTGGCGTTGCTTGGGGGACCATATGGAATGCTGGGAATCGAAGCCGGGTTGGCCATGTGCAAGGCAAACGCCTTACCTGCTGTGCTATTGCTCCAGCCCCGAGAAGCAGAATTTTGTTAGGCCTTGAAGGAGGGCAGAATTAGGACAGTTGTAATTGGAAGAAGCATCCGAAGTAAAAGATGGTGTGAGCCAAGGTTTGGGGCAGAGACAGACAAGAATGTCTAGAAACATCTTCAGGTGTGGCTTGGCACGGGCAGGCAGCCAGAGGAGGCGCCGAGATCGGGCCGGAAGGACGAGCAGGGATCTTGGCCACCCCATCGAGAGCCTCGGCCTTGGATGCAGAGGCAGTCGAGAGCCCGTTGCTATTTCTGAGCTGCAAATTCAGGGCAAGGATTTATTTCTAGGCAGGAGAATGAGAATGGGTGTGGCAGTTGAGAGGAGTGCAAAGGCCAGTTGGTGGCCAGGCAGGCTATTCCAGGCCTGGGGAGTGACCCTGGGGACAGTGGGGAGGGGTGAATGGGAGGGAGAGGATGGGGGGCATATAGCCATATGTGTCCTAATTTCCATCTGACTCCCACCTGGAGAAGAAGGACAGGGCTCAAGGCCTGGTGTGTGCAAGGAAACGATACACCGGTCGGGAGCTGCTGAGTGGTGAGTTAGGGACACGCACGGTGTGGTATGGCCAGGGCAAACCTGCTCGTTGCCTGGCAGGCTCTTGAAGGAGCTATGACACGAGAGTTAGAGCTACCCCCCTGGGGGTAGATGTGCAGACATGGGAGCTGGTGACAGGGACAGACAGGTCACCCACTGCGGGGAGATCAGAACGGTGCAGAGAATTGGTTGGTTGGCGGAAGGAGAGGCCCAGAGCTAGGAAGCCAGGTGAGCTCTACCCACGGCTCTACCTGGATCACAGAGCCTGTGTGTACAGAGCAGCAGCCGCTGACGTCGTCGTGGGAATCTTTGATGCTAAGGGGCCCCGGGAGGAGAGGCCCTGGAAGTGAGGTTAGAGCAAGGGCGTCCTGTTTGATGAGAGGCCCTGCAGAAGGAAACAACTTTTTAAAAAATAAGATGCATCCTGGTATCACCAGTGATGGTCAGGTACCTGCGTAACACTCAGGATGTTTGAAGCAGGAGGGAAGACCTCACACAGGTTTAATTTCAGCAGCACTTAAAACTTTTTAAAAATTTTATTTATTAAAATTTTTAAAAAATATTTTTTATTGAATCACAGTGAGATACACAGTTACAACGTTGTTCATGATTAGATTTCAGTTATGTAATGTTCCAACACCCACCCCTTCACCAGTGTACATTTCCCACCACCAGTGTCCCCAGTTTCCGTCCTACCTCCACACCTGCCAACCTTTCTCTATGGCAGGCACTCCTCCGACACCTCCTACTACTACACTTCTTCCTCTTCCTCTTTCGCTGCTTCTTCTTCTGCTGCTGCTGCTTCTTTTTCTTTTCTTCTTCTTCTTTCTCTTCTTCCTCTTCCTCCTTTTCCTCTTCCTCTTCTTCTTCTTCTTCTTCCTCTTCTTCCTCTTCCTCTACCTCTTCCTCCTCCTCCTCCTCTTCTTCTTCTTCTTCTTCTTCTTCTTCTTCTTCTTCTTCTTCTTCTTCTTCTCTTCTCCTCTTCCTCCTCCTCCTCCTCCCTCTCCTCTCCCCCTCCTCCTCTTCATCCTCCACCCCTCCCCCACCTCTCCTTCCCTCTCCCCCTCTTCCTCCACTTCCTCTATTGTCTTCTCTTCCACCACCTCCTCTTCTCCTTCTCTTTTTTCTTTTTTTGTTTGTTTTGTTTTTAGGCCACACCCAGCAGTGCCCAGGACTTACTCCTGGCTCTGTGTTCAGAAATCACTTCTGGTAGGCTCCAAGGACCATTTGTGGTGCCAGGGATCAAACCTAGATCAGCTGTGTGCAAAGGCAAGCTTCTTACCTGCCGTACTATCTCTCCGGCCCCTACTGGGGCTTCTGAAGCCCAAGGAGCAGCTTCAGAGTGGGAGAGTGTGGCCAAAGACTTCGGCAACTCTGTGGAGGCAATACTGGGCCTCTGCCCTGGCTGTTGTCCTCCTGAGGGCTCACTGCCCCTCTCATATCAGCTTTGTCATCTGCACATTGGTTCTGATCATGCTAACTTCTCCCGTGCAAGGCTCCAAGGAGCCTCCAGATGATTCCCAGGATAGGGCTTTGCAAACTGTAAAGCGCCATGCGAGGGGAGGAACGTGACTTTTGTGGACGTAAATGCATCTGAAGACAGTCATGGAGCACGATATGGTCCTGACAACCCACCTGTGCCTCACTGTGGTCTTCCCCCAGCAGTGGGTAAGACAGTCAGTGCCAGGGAAGGGCTGCCTTGCAAGTGCAGTGAGAGGAGCTGGTGGGTCTGTCTGGTGCCCCCAAGACCCAGGCTTTTCCGCAGAGCAGTCTGAGCTGCCCGGTCACAAGGCCTCCCCTCACCTCTGTCCTGGCCTAGGGGTCAGAGGCTGTCAGGTCAGGTCAGGCCCACTTTCTCTGTGTACCCATGCCACACAGGCCAGGGCAGCGGGGTCTGGGGACAGCTTGTGGTGCCAGAAGGAGGCCTTGCTACCTTGAGGGCATGGGCACCTCACTCCCCTGCCCCCCTTCTCCTGGGGAGGGCCTGAGTCTGGGAGATGAGCTCCTGCTGGGCTGGAGGACAGCCAGGACCCCTGGGCATGCCTCTCCCTAGGCCTCTCCCCTGGGCCCCCATCCCTGCCATTACAGAGACTTGGGTGGGGGGTGCTGGCTGCCATCTGGGCCCAAGCGGGGGCGAGAGGGCGCGGTTCCTCCCATTGTGCCTTGAGTCTGGCCGTGCTCACCCTCCCGCACACGCCCCCGCTCCATCCCCGGGGGCACCATCTTTGCAAAGGTCAGTTTTGACTGTGTCCTTCCTGCTCCCGTCCTGCCAGCCTCTCCATTGTTCCCCAGCCAGGGCCCGAGCGCCACAGCTGTCGCGTAAGCCTTTTCACGTGAGACTCTCCCCGACGCTGGCTGACATCCAGCAGTCTCTCTGGCCTTGGATTTCCCCAGACTGGTCACAGTATCAGACACTTGCGTGTGCATGTGACCCCTGGTCCACCTGAGGGCTCACCCTGCAAAGCCTAATCACCCATCAGATTCCACCTCAAAGGTCCTCTTCTCCAGGAAGCTCTCCCTGACTGCCTTCTTGGGGCTGCTGGTGGTGAGATCGGCAGCCTGGCTCCTTGCTGGCCCTTGCTGAGACTCAGTCCCACGTCCTTTCTCCCCACCCCGGCTGGAGAGGCCCAGGACTCACTTTGCCTCATCCGAGACAGGGAGCCCGTGTTTGCCAAGACTGCGGCTCCTGGGAAAGTGACTGGTGATCATGACTGTCGCTCCGGGAATGCTCAATCCCCACAGCGATCAGAGTGACCAGTCAGGGACGAGGAGGCCCTGAGTGCTCACTCCTGGAACCAGAGCATTGGCAGAGACCTCGGACGAGGACACAGAGCCCAGGAGGATGGGTGCCCACCTGGTGGGCACTGTTCCCTCGCTCCCCAGGACCTACCCCCCTTCTTTTCAGGGGATCCTTCCTGCTTTCCAAATATCCTGCACTTGCTCTGTTTTTAGTGGGGGGGTTTAGTTGGGGGGGGGGGGTGGAGTGAGACCCACACCTCAAGCCATATTCAGGGCTTCCTCTTGGCTCTCCACCCAGAAATCACTCCTGGCAGTGCATGAGGGACCATACGGGATTCTGGGGATCAAACCCAGGTTGGCCATGTGCAAGGCAAATGCCCTCCCTGCCGTCCTATCACTCCAGCTTTTGCTCTTTTTAGCTGGTGTGAAATAGTTTTACTGAGGGAGGAGAGAGGTTCTAAGGTAAGCGTGGGATGACAGAGAAGTCTCCACGCCCCTGTGCTCCTGAATGCCCCTGGTAGGAGACTGTTCTCACCGCTCTGCCCTGGTGCCGGGCGACCCCTACTGAGAAGCGTCCCCTGTGTGCAGCTCACCAAGGAGAGTGCGTGCTTTAGCCTACCCTGGAGTGCTGCCCTCTCATCTCACTCTTCCCCACCAGTCTCAGTGGGCCCATGAGGCTCAGAGAGGGTAATGCACTTAGCTCAGACTGCACAGCCCCTGTGTTGTTCCATGCTGGTTTTTGCCTCTGGCATCTGGTTGGGTACCCTTGGGTGCCCGGGGTTGGGTGCAGTCTTGGCTCCTGCCATGTGGTCCTGAGCTGTGTCTGGGGAGCAATGGGGTGTTCTAGCACCATGGGCTTGTTGTGACTTAGGAGCCCTGCCCTGGGCAGGGGTGGGGAAGGGAGCGGTCAAGCTTGCTTGAGTAAGATCCCTTCCTCTTGAGGATTCTGGGTTGCCTGGTCAGAAGTGAGACCCCCTGGCCAGGCTCACACAGACCCACTGAGCTGCATGCATCTGGTAGAAGACCCCCACAGACAGGATCCTTAGAGCCTCTGGTGGGAGAGAACTGCTGGCGGGGGGCGGGGAGTCGGCAGTAGAGCCCCCCAGGCCCTCTGTGTGAGGCTGTGGCCTTCTACCTGCAAGAGTGCTCCAGAGATAGCATCTGAGGTTTCCTCCCGCCAGCGCTCTCCCCAGACCAGCTGAGCACTTGTGATGCAAGGCCAGGCCACGGGGCTGCTTCTGCCCAGTGGGGCGGGGAGTAGGTGGGGTGGGGGGCGCTGCCCTGTCCTCTCCACAGCTGAGTCCTGTCCCCATTCAGCTCTGGCTCTCTTCTGCCCTCAAACCCAGGGGTATTGGTCCCTCACATACTATATGAGTTCATTTCTGTTTTTATTTTGTTTGGTTTGGGGAGGGGGAGGCTACACCAGGCAGTACTCAGGGGTCACTCCTGCCTCTGCACTGAGGAATCACTCCTGGCTGTGGTGTTGGGGGGGGTGGGGGGAACCATATGGGATGCCGGGAATTGAACGCAGGTTGGCCACGTGCAAGGCTGGCCATGTGCAAGGCAAGCGCCCTCTCCGCTGTGGCTGTGCTGTCGCTCACTGGGCCTCTTCCCTCTCCACCCACCTGCTTCTGCCCCTCCCCCAGTGCAGCTCCTGTGGGCTCTTTCCAGAGGCCTCTCCTCCCCCCAAGTTCCCCTTAGGGGCACCCAGCCCTGATCACCCTGCATTGTCCATTCTGGTTTCTGAGCCCCACCCCCATCCCCCCACCCCCGCCAAACCTCGGCACAGCTTCTGGGCTCCCAGGCACCCTGCGCAGGCCCAGACCTGCACCCTCGGGGAAGGGTGAGGAGAAAAGAGGTGTGGTGACAGCTGGTTCCTGTGGGGCCACCCTGCACAGGCCTCCCTTCTGAGGGCGCCCTACACTCCTCAGAGATGCAGGCTGTCACTTTATGACTTTGTGCTCAGCCTGTCATTGTGGGGGTTGCCCCCCTCTGCCTTCCTGAGACACCCCCCCATTGACTGTATCTTTCTACCCTGATTTCACAGGATGAGTCTAAAGGAGCCAAGGCTGAGGCCAGAAGGACATAAGGGGTCAGGCGTTTACCTTACATATGGCTGATCGGGTTCAATTCCCGGCACCCCATATGCTCCCCTGTACCCACCGGATGTGACCCCTGAGTACAGAGCCAGGAAGTCAGTCCTGAGCAGCCAGGTGTGTCCCCAAACTCCCCCATCAAATAAACGCAAATGAAACCCATGGCGCGGTGAGACAGGCGCCCTTCTTAGGCTGATGGGAAGTGAGACTGTGAGTTGTGTGCCTGCAGCCGGAAAAGGTGCGCTGGGAGTTCCCAAGCCCACCTGCCCCAGGCCCTCCCTGCACTCCTAGCTGTTTGTGGCTCAGGGTCTCCGTTTGTCCCCATAGAACCCACCCCTGCAGGAGGAAGGGAGCTGGACTTTCAGAATGGTGACAGTCCTTCTGCCCGGCCAGGCTGGACAGGGCCAGTGGGTGGGTGTCAAGGGGGCAAGCAGAACATTCCAGAGCCACCCTATTCAGGAGCTGGAATGTGGTCCAGCCACCCTGGAAATTCCCCAAGGGCCTGGGAACTGCCTGGCCCCTCCTCCCGGCTGTGGGCTGTGACGGCAGCCATGGGGAGAAAGGCAGAGCGTAGAGCCAGCAGGAGCCGGTGTGGAGCAGAGCAGAACCAGAGCCGCAGGCGAGGGCCCTGCTCGGCATTAGTGACCTTGGGCTGCGCTCTCTGGCCTTAGCATTCCCACCTGTGAGATGGGCACAAAAGCCCTAATGACCATTTCCTGTCTCTATGAGAGCAGTCAGGAGGGTGCCTCTTTGCCCCCCGCAGATAGCCAAGCACACGGACAGAGCCAGGGAGCTTCCGGGAGGACCTGGGGCCTGGCGGGCTGGAGGCTGCGATCTGTGCCCTGAAAATGCTCAGTGCATCCCTGGAGGAGCAATAGAGCCACGGGCATGGGGTTAGCACCAAGGCTCAGCACTTGCGTTGCAGATGTCAGAACATGGGCAGGGCTCCTGGTGGTGTAACCCTAGGACTGTTTTGCTGGGCTCAGTTTCTTTTTTCTCTTTGTTAGTGCTCGTGGTGCTCGGGGCTTGGCTCTGAGCGTGGATCTCTCCTGGCGGTGCTCAGGAGCCTCTGTGTGGTGTGAGGGATGGGATGAGGGTCAGCGTGTGCAAGGCAAGGCGCCCTTCCTGCTGTGCTGGGCTGGAGACAGCAAGATGGGCTTCAGGCAGAGACTTGGTGGGTCTTGGCGGGGATTAGGGGGACACACCGCCAGGATCCTATCAGTGGGGGCTTGAGTACCAGACTTAGAATTTGCCTGGCAAAAGAGAACGTAAAAGAGAAGGTAGGTTTGGGAATCTGGGGGTTTTGATCTTATTTTGTAATTTTGGGGTCACAGCGGGGAGGGGTTTGCCTTGCACGCACCCAACATGGCAGACCCAAGTTCGATTCCTCTGCCCCTCTCGGGGAGGCCAGCAAGCTACCAAGAGTATCTCGCCCACATGGCAAAGCCTGGCAAGCTACCTGTGACATATCCAATATGCCAAACACAGTAACAACAAAGTATGACGATGGATAATTACTGGGCCCGCTGGAGAGAAAATCGATGAACAATGGGAGGACAGTGACAGTGACAGGGGTCACATCCAGCAATATTCAGGAGTTACTCCTGGCTCTGTACTCAGCAGTCACTCCTGGCAGGGTAGGGGATCATATGCAGTGCCGGGGATCAAAACCAGGTTGTTTGCAAGGCAAGTGCCTTCCCCGCTGTACTATCACTCCAGCCCCAGTTTTTGGTATTTCCTTAATTTATTTTTCTTAAGACAACATGACTTACAAAGCTGTTCGTAATAGAGCTATTTCAGGGATATGGTGTTGCAGGAACTATCCTACCACCAGTGTGACCTCCCCCATCACTGTCCTCAGGTTCCCTCCATCCTGTAGCCTGTCCCCGTGGCAGGCACATGACACATTTACTTCACATTGTTTTCTCTGATTTTTTAGTATTTTCATTTTAGTGTTTGGTCGGACCTCGGGCTTCACTCATGCAAGGCATGTGCTCCATGCTCATATCCCCAGCCTGGAAGAGCCTGGAGCTGACAGTTTTTCAGGCTAATCTGTGCTTTTGGAAGACCTGAGTCTACGCTTAGGCAGAGGGAGAGGAGGGGCAGGTGCAGGGTGGTCTGGCCTCCTGGAGGGAGAGGAAGGCCTGAGCGCCAGGGTGGAGGGGGGCACCTCAGCTCCCTCGCTGGTTGAACTCTCAGGCCAAGGATGGGAAGAGAGGTTGGCCAGGCACACTGGCGGTTGGCACTTGTGTTGCAGATGTCAGCATGGCGATAGAGGCCTGTCTGGAGATGAGAGGATGGATTTGAGGAGGCGCCGAGTTCCGCCACTGTAGGAAGCAAATTGAAAAGGCCATGAGCCTGGGTGGAAAGGTGGCATTGTCACCGTATCCCTTGACTGTAGAAATGAGAAATGGCTCCCAACCCTCTGGCCCTATCAGCGTGAGAGGACCTTGAGGTGTATTAGGAAAACAGCGGCTGAAAGGCACTGCCCAGTGCACTCACTGCCCCCCATCTTTATTTTTTGCTCCCTCCCACCCCCTACACACACACACACACACACACACACACACACATACATACACACCACACACAAACACACACACATTCCCCCCTGCCCCCCCCCCACACACACGCGCCTTCTTTCCAGCTTGGGAATCTGATCACCGTGCTCAGACCCCACCCTCTAGTGTAGGGGGGAGGCAGATGGAAAAATAAAAGAAAGGATGGAAATAAAAAACCACCTTGTGGGCTGGAGCGATAGTACAGTGGGTAGGGCATTTGCCTTGCACGCGGTTGACCCGCGTTCAATTCCCAGCATCCCATAGGGTCCCCGAGCACCACCAGCAGTAATTCCTGAGTGCCAGGAGTAACCTCTGTGCATCGCTGGGTGTGACCCAAAAAAGAAAAAAAAAAAAAACCCACTTTGTGGGCTGGAGCGATAGTACGGTGGGTAAGGCATTTGCCTTGTACATGGCTGACCCGGGTTCGATTCCCAGCATCCCATGTGGTTCCCTGAGCACCTCCAGGAGTAATTCCTGTGTGTAGAGCCAGGAGTAACCCCTGTGTTTTGCCGGGTGTGACCCAAAAAGCAAAAAAAAAAAAAAAAAACCAAAAACACCATCTTGTGATGTGCCGAGGTTCTCAGCCTGGGAAGCCTCTCCTGGTGGCCATCCTAGGCCTGGGCCAGAATCTGCACGGCCTGGGCTCTTATCTGGCCTCTGTCCCCAACTTCCTGTGAGGTTGTGGGCCTCGGGACTCTCCTGCCCATGAAAACTTGTTGCAGGGAATTGTGAGGGTGCCTCAGGCCCAGACTATCGAGGAATGTGAGTATGTGTGTCTGTGAGCGACAAGGGTGCCCTGCCCAGTGCCGTATCTGAGCATCAGGGTGTGGCCAGGCCGTGAGTGCTCATGGGGGTTTGCAGCACCTGTGCGGGTGGGAGGGTCCCAGAGGGAGACCCGGCTGGAGCAAACCTCGGCTGAGCATGTGCACCGGCCCCTGAGGAACAGGCCCTGGGGACTCTGCTCCCCCTGCAGGATATAGGGGTACCACCCTCCTGTGAAAGCAGGGGACCTAGGGAGAGAGGTCAGAGAGCTGGAGGACATGAGTAAGGGTAGACAGCTGGGCTGGGAGTGGCTCAGGGCATCCCCGTGGTCACCTCGGCCTCTTCCGGTGCAGGTGTCGAAGCCTGGCTGGCTTGTCCCAACCTAGTGCCCATGCTTTACCCACCAGGCCGGCCTGCCTGGAGAAAGGTGGCAAGCTGGGCAGGGCCCCGACCAGGGGACCTGTTTTTCCTGTTCGCCAAAGGGTCCAGGCGTGTGCGTTCATGAGTGAAGAAGCTGAGCAGGCGCAGAGCATCCTGACGCGAGAGCAGGGCCTGGTCAGGTATGGGCAGGTGCGTACGGGAAGGTGCGGCCGGTGGTCAGAGCCGGGGCGGGCATGCGCGAGCAAGTGTGTGCACTGGAGCGGGGGTGGATCAAGGCATCCCTGCCCGCTCGCCCCTCCCTGGCTGCCAGGAGGCCGTGCATGCGTGCGTTGGAGCCAGACAGCCCTGAGTAGCAAACCCACTTTTTTTTCGTTTTGGCTTTGGGGCCACACCCAGCAGTGCTTGGGGGTTACTCTCAGCTCAGTGGTGTTCAGATGGACCCCAGGGCTCCTGCGTGTAAAGCACGTACTCCAGCCCTTTAAGGCATCTCCCCTACCCCAGCCAAGGTTTGGATCCCTGGCACTGTGACCCTGATCAGGCCTCTGACACTGGGAGAATTGAATGACGGGTGAGTGGGGGTGGCATGGCCAGGCCTGCTCCCTGGCAGGAAGTGGGGTAATGTGGGGGCAGGTTCCTGCATGGCCTGAGTCACAGCTGGACATGCCATAGGCTTTTGGGTGACCATGACAAGATCCGGAGATTCTGCCTCTGATCTGACTGCTGAGTCACAAAGTTCAAAGGGATCCAGAGACCAGAGGGCAGAGGTGAAGGGGTACTGGCACTTGGCTACAGGGTGTGGTGACATTCTTTGCCTGAAAAATTAACACGATTGCAAGTCACGGCGCCTCCTTTTAAAAAAGAAAAATAAAAGTAGGGGCCAGAGGGCTAGTACAGTGGACGAGGCACCCTATACGGTCCCTCGAGTTCCTTGAGGGGTGATCCCTGAGCACAGAGTCAGGAGAGCTGCTGGGTGTGGCACAAAAATAAAAACAAACAAATCAAAAGTAGTTGACTCAGGCAGCTGACCCATCATCTCCTGAAGGCCTGGGTTCGGTTCCTCTCCTGCTGATGTTCCCAGGCCTGGCCCTGAGGGGCTGTCCCCCAAAAAGCGTAAGGCCAGGGGTGACCCCTGCCTGCCTCGAGGCAGCAAAGAGGTATTTGTTTGTATGGGGCCACATCCAGCCAGTGCTGGGGTTACTCGCGGCGCTTCTCGGGACCAAGTGAGACCAAGCCCAGAGCTCCTGCATGCAAAGCACACACCAGACCCTTCAGCCCCGCGGAGAAATCTCTGGGTGTCATCATTCTCTGGGAGCCACTCAGAGGAAGAACGGGGAGAGCCTCTGTCTTAAAGGTTTGTCTCCTCTGGCTCCCACTCCTCTGGGCTTGCCTCATTCAGTCACTCAGTCACTCACTCAGTTACTCACTCATTCACTCACTCAGTCACTCATTCACTCACTCGGTCACTCATTCTCTCACTGACTCATTCACTCACTGACTCAGTCACTCATTCTCTCACTCACTCACTCACTCATTCACTCACTCACTCACTCACTCACTCACTCATTCACTCAGTGAGTCAGTCACTCACTCATTCAGTCGTTGAGTCACTCACTCAGTCACTTAATCACTCACTCACTCATTCACTCACTCACTCATTCATTCACTCAGTCACTCAGTCACTTTGTCACTCAGTCACTCACTCGTACATTCACTCAGTCACTCATTTACTCACTCATTCATTCACTCAGTCATTCAGTCACTCATTCAGTCACTCACTCATCCATTCACTTACTCATTCACTCACTCACTAATTCACTCATTCATTCACTCATTTACTCATTCATTAATTCACTCACTTATTAATTCACTCATTCACTCACTTATTAATTCACTCATTCTCTCACTTACCCTTATGCATTCATTTATGCACTCACACACTCACTCTCTCCCTCTTGTCCTACTTGCTTTTTTCCCCCTTTTTTGGAGGGGGGTCACACCTGGCGATGCACAGGGGTTACTCCTGGCTCTGCACTCAGGAGTTACTCCTGGCTGTGCTCAGGATGCTGGGAATCAAACCCAGGTCGTCCGCATGCAAGGCAAACGCCCTACACTCTGTGCTTTCTCTCCAGCTCCAAGTCCTACCTGCTTTGAATCAGGTCTTTTGCTAGATGACAGGGACAAAGAAGCAGGTTAACACAGTCCTCAGAGAGTAACTGGAATGTTGGGGAGGAGGAAGATAAATGTGTGGAAAGACAAATTCCCAGTGACACACTGAGTGTTGGTGTGAGGTGGTGGGAGCGCCTCAGAGATGAAGTGACATTTGAAAAGAGGCGTGAGGAGTGGGTAGGAGGGAGTGCAGCGTGGTTGGTTCTGGAAAGCTTTCAAGGCCCGAGGGAGAACATGTGTACAGGCAGGGAATCCTGGCAGGGCCCTTACGGGGCTGTGGCCTCCTCCAGGCCAGGAGCTGCTCAGAGTAGGCTGAGCACGGAGCAGGTGGGGGTGGGAGTAGGGTTAGGGGGAGCCAGCAGTGTCTCTGGAGGGGTGCGAGGGGCTAAGAGAAGCAGAGAAGAGGGCTGGGTACTGCTGCCTCTTGTGAGTGGGCGCTAGGTGGGAGGGATGCACCTATTGGCAAGCAGCTCTGGAGGGAGAGGGCGGGCAGGGTCAGTCTGGATGTCGGCCACGGTGATGGAGTTGCCAGCTGGCCAGGGCGGGCGAGGCCGGATGTCTCCGCACAGGTGGAAGGGCAGCTCCCTGCTCCATGAGCACCCGGGGAAGTTGCCGCCCTCCATGTCAGAGATTCCACTGAGGGGGATGAGCAAATCTTCTGGGCGAGGCCCCGGCCCTGCACTGGTAGAGACCCCAGGCCCGCCTGGAAGTGTGCCTCCTGGGAGCACGGAGTAGGGAGTAGAAAGGAGGCATTTTCAGAGTCTGAGGCCAGGATATTTAGACCTCAGGAGGCCAGGAAGGATTTGAGGTGGCCTGGGGATGTGGAAGGGAGTTGGACACGCCCACCGGTGTCCCTAGCTGAGTCTGGGACCCTCTGCAGCCCCTCAGACTCTCCTCAGATCTCCAGGCTCTTCCTGGTACGTCCCCAAATGCCAGGACCAGCTTCACCACTCCCCTGATGCCTCTTTGCGCTCCCCATACTCACTGTGTCCAACATGACAGGAGTTCCTCCCTTTCCCTCATCCACTCCTCCTGACCCCAGAGCCAGCCCTCCCACCACCTCTCTCTCCTGCCTCATTCATCAGGGCCAACTTCTCGCCCTCACCACCCACAGTCCTCTCCCCTCAGGTCCAGTGATTTCTCAGACCCCAGGAGAGGAGTGGCTGCAGGCCTCAGTTGGACACCATAAAACTCAGAGCCAGTGAAGATGGGGGCTAGGGGAGGCATGGAAGAGTGAGTGAATGAGTAAGTGAGGGAGTGAGGGAGTGAGTGAATGAGTGAGTGAGGGAGAGAATGAGTGAGTGAATAAGTGAATGAGCGAGGGAGTGAATAAGTGAGTGAGTGAATAAGTAAGAGAATGAGTGAGGGACTGAGGGAGTGAGTGAATGAGGAGTGAAGAAGTGAGTGAATGAGGAAGTGAGAGAGTGAAGGAGTGAGTGAATAGAGTGAGCAAGTGAGTGAATGAGGGAGGGAATGAGTGAGGGAATGAGTAAGTAAATGAGGGAGTGAGGAAGTGAATAAGTGAGTGAATGAGTGAGTGAATAAGTGAGTGAATGAGTGAGTGAGTGAATAAGTGAGTGAATGAGTGAGGGAGTGAGTGAGTGAGAGAATTAGTGAGGGAGTGAGGGAGTGAATGAGGAAGTGAGGGAGTGAAGGAGTGAGTGAAGGAGTGAGTGAACAAGTGAGTGAATGAGTGAGGGAGTGAATACTTGAGTGAGTGAGTTAGTGAATGAATTGTGGGAGTGAATGAGTGAGTGAGTGAGTAAGTGAATGAGGGAGTGAGGGAATGAGTGAGTGAGGGAGGAAGGAAGGGAGACAGTGAGTGAATGAGTGGGTGAGTGAGCAAGTGAGAGAATGAGTAGGGAGTGAGTGAATGAGGGAGTGAGGGAATGAGTGAGTGAGGGAGGGAATGAGTGAGGGAGAGAGTGAGGGAGTGAGGGAGTGAGTGAATGACTGAATGAAGCAAACCCAGAGGAACAGGACCCGGAGGAGACTAGCCTTCAGATGCAGTGGAAGGGTGACTGGCTGATGCACCTGGTGGGGAGCACCACTGAGCGGGGCTTTGAGCACGTCAGTGCTCCCTGCCCCTTCACACTGTTCAAAGTGTGTTTAGTTTCTCTCCAAGTCCTGGCTAGCCTTCCTCTAATTTCAGCCTGTACTCTGTATTTTGGGGCGGGGGGGGGGCGCCACACTTGACGGTGCTCAGGGATCATTGCTGGCCTGGCAGGACTTGGAGGACCACAGGAGGTGGTGGGGATCGAACCCAGGTCAGCCACATGCAAGGAAAATGCTTTACCAACTGCACTATCATGCTGGCCCCTATCCCTCTGGGACCTTTGGGTCCATTTTCCGTCCCCAGATTTCCATATCTGTCCCCATCCTCCTGCCCAGAAGAGACTCATTGCTTCTGTATTGACTTTGGGTAGGGGGAGGTGTGGGAAGGTGGGGAGGGAATGGGAGGAGTGGGGCAATGGTTTGGGCCACACCTGGTGGTGTCAGGGCTCTTTCTGTCTATGTGCTCAGGAGTGACCCCTGGTGGTACTGGGGACCATATGCGGGCCCCCACCACTGAGCCGGCCGACTCCCCAGTGACAGGGCTGCTGGTGAGAGAGGAAGGGTGGGGGGCCTTGTCACTGGGCAGTCAGATCCACAGCCTATTACATACCCATTAGGGACAAGGTAGGGGTGTTAATCATGACTGGTGGGTGTAGGCAGCTCAGTCAGCCCAGAGGAACTGGTAGTCCCACAAGAGAAGCCCCCTCTGTCTTCTTTGCCTTCACTCCCATCTGATACTCTTCAGAGGCACACAGTTTTGTACTTTTGATTTTTGGGATTTTTTGAGGGGAGGCTGGCGGTTTGGTGTGGGGTCACACCCGGAAGTACTTAGAGTTATATTTGGCTCTGCACTCAGGAATCACTGCGGGCAGTGCTCAGGGGACCATATGGGAGGCTGGGGATCAAACCAAGATCGGCTGTATGCAAAGGAAACGCCCTCCCCGCTATATATGGCTATGGTGCAGAGGGACATTCTTCCATCTGCTAGTCTCATAATACTGCAGTTTGAGGGTACAGAAAGTGCCAGAATACAGGATACTTTAAAAAAGTATTTGCTTGTTGTTGAAGGGAAATACACACTGGTGAAGGAGAATGGGTGCTGGAACATTGACTAAAATTCAACCATGAACAACTTTGTAACTGTATCACACAGTGATTCAATAAATTAAAAAATAAATTAAAAAGCATTTTCAGCAGGCCCAGCAGATGGCTCAGTGCACTTAGCACTGCATGTGGGAAGCCCAGGTTCGACTCTCAGTGCTGCATAGTCCCCTGAGCACTGCCTGCTGTGACCGCTGGGCACAGAGCCCGGAGCAGCCTCTGAGCAGTGCAAACCAAAATCAAAAACAAAACAAGCAAAATTGCTGAACAATTGAATGAAAGTCTGCAGAGGGAGAACTCTGGAAGTGTGCCCCTAGATACCAAAATATCAGGCACAGAATCAGAGCCTCCCCAGAGGGCAGGGAGACGAAAGAAGGCAAAGAACTTTCCAGGGTTCCATCCTGGACACGCAAAACAAAAACAAACAAAATTGTGGGAGATAATGCCTCCAGGAAGGCACGAGATAGCAAATGCCCCAGCTCTGAGACAGGTGTGGGGTTTGCCAACCTCCGAGGTCCCTTTCCATGAGTCTGAAATGGTGCCCTTAGGGGCCCCCAGATCTTCAGGATTTAGAGTCCAGAACTCCAGATCTAGCAATCTGAGACCCTAGGGTCAGGTAGTTTATTTTAATGTAAAATGTAAGAGGCCAGATGGTAAGTATTTTAGACTTTTTTTTGGTAGGAAGGAATGTTTGGAGGCCCCACTCAGCTATGCTCAGGGGTTACGCCTGGCTCTGCACTCTGGAATTACTCCTGGTGGTGCTTGGGAGCGTGTATGAGATGTCAGGGATCAAACCCAGGTTGGTCAGGTTGGTCGCATGCAAGGTGAGTGTCCTACCTGCTGTTTTATAGCTCTGACCCCCAGTATTTTAGACTTTGGCATGGTTGTGTTCCAATAAATCTTTATTAACAAAAACAGATTAGTGGGCCAAACCTGCAATAGGATTAGAACTGCTGGCCTCCGGGCTCCTGAACACCAACTCAGGAGGATCCTTGCTGAGAAAAAAAAGGGGGGTAGGGGCAGGGGGAATAGCAGCTAAGTAGAATATCTGTCCTTAGGATGTAGTTTGCTCAGCTTCTGTTCTAAAATTTTAGACAGGTAGGACCTGACTTTTTTTTTTTCTTTTTGGGTTACACCCGGCAATGCTCAGGGGTTACTCCTGGCTCTGCACTCAGGAATTACTCCTGGCGGTGCTCAGGGGACCATATGGGATGCTGGGATTCGAACCCAGGTTGGCCGCGTGCAAGGCAAACGCCCTACCCGCTGTGCTATCACTCCAGCCTCCGCTCCACTTATTTTTTCTGAAGTTTTTTTTAAATAAAATAATGAATTATAGCTAAAAGAATTCAAAACTTTTAAAAGTATATTTTACCTGGAGATATGCTTTCTTATCATATCAAGTTGAAAAAACAAATATTTTTAATTGTATATTTGCAGTATTCCTTTTTTTAATAATTGAGTGTGTCTCAATAGTGTTCAACTTCCATTGGGAAGACAGATATACCTTCAATGAGTTGTTCTTAGATGAGCCTTTAGCTATAGAAAAATTTGCTTGGTTTCATTCTCCAGGGCTCTTGCGAGCTCTGTCCATGATTAATCCCTTTTCAACCAATTTTCCCCTTACTTTCTCCAGAAATTATTTCTCTTTTCATAAACAACAACTATGACTGTTAGAAAAGTTATTCTCATATGATTTTTAATAGATGTTGAAAAATTATTTTAGAAGGATCCAAAATGATTTCTACTTTTGTATTTTATTCTACCTTTGTTCTTATCAGGGATAACTGTTTTTTAAATTTTAACTTTCTCAGTCTCTTAATGACAAAAAATGTCATTTCCAAAAGTATCATTGACAATGATGCTTGATGTTTCTTTAACTATTAATGGTGTTGCATGTCTCCTGACTATCAACTATCATATTGATTTTCTTTTCAGTTAGTTGTCTGTGTATACGATTTGACCGTTTTCTGAGTTGATACCTCCTCTTTTATGCATTTATCTATCACTTAATCACTTAACTTCCCGTTAGTCGTCGAGTTGCTCGAGCGGGCGCCAGTAACATCTCCATTTGTCCCTGTCGCGTGCTAGTGTAGCCCAATGGCATCTGTTCGCTC
>JAOXYA010035577.1:0-12799 GCA_028565675.1 Sorex palustris
TCCAAAAGGGTTGGACCAGCCGGCATTCCCACCAGCAGTGAAGGAGGGTCCCTTTCTCGCCACATCCGTGCCAGCACGGGTTGCTTTTGTTCCTGTGGATGGGCAGCCCCTATTTCTTAACCTGGGTTTCTAAATACCATGGTGGAAAGTCCAGGATGCATCTCAGGAGTAGAACAGTGGAATACATGCCACACATGCTCGAGACCCTGGGTTTGGTTTGAGGGAAGCCTGGGGTTCAGTTCCCAGAATTAATTACAAATACAATTGTCAGTTCATTAATTAATGGTGTGTTGAATAGGAGAAAACAGCTTGACGACAAGTATCCACAAGCACATAACCCTTGAGGTAACTGTTGTTGTTTGTTTCTTTTTGGGGGGAGCAGAAATTTTTGTTTTTCTTTGTTTTGTTTTGGGGTCATAACAGAAATTCTCAGAGGTTACTGCTCCTGCTTCTGCACTCAGGAATTAATCCTTGGCAGTGATTGGGGAACCGTATGTAATTCTGGGGATTGAACCTAGGTGAGCTGAGTGCCAGGCAAGCACCCTACCAGCTGTTCTAGCTTTCCAGTCCCTCTGAGCTAACTCTTAACAATTCCAAAGCAGGGGACCAAGGAGATAGTACAGTGGGTAAGGCTTGCACACAGCTGACCTGGGTTCAATTCCCAGCACTACATATGGTTCCCTAAACCCACCAGGAGTGATTATGAGTGCAGGGCCAGGAGTGAGCATTGACCACAGCGATGTGGCCCCAAACCAAAAAACCAAATCAACAACAGCAACAAATTCCAAAGGCAGAGTCAGAAGGATAGTATGATAGGTAATTCACTTGAACATGGGTCACAAGAGTTCTTTCCCCAGCACCTCACACAGTACCCCAGCTCTGCCAAGAGTGAGTCCTGAGCACAGAACTAAGAGTATGCCCTAAACATAGGTGACTGTGGCCACAAAACAAAAATTCCAAGAGATATCAAGCAATCAATCAATCCTCTAAAAACCAACCGAGGCTTACTTGTTTTTCCCATTCTGAAGAAGCCCATGTTCTCTCTTGAACACTTATTTCCTCTCTTTCTTACCCCTCACATCAAAGTAAATTTAGTTCCATCAAAAACTCTATTGCTTCAAAAACTCACCTATGAATTACTCACCTATGAATTACTTTGTAATTCACAGCAATTTAATTTAAAAAATGAAAAATCTATATTGTTTCACTAAAAATAAAAATAATAAAATAAAAACCAACTTGATTCAGAACCAAGAATCAGTTTCCCATATTACCCAGATGGAAGAGGATGTTAAAACCCAAGGATGATAATAACTACAATCCAAGGTTATTATTTGGCTCAAGAGATTCATTTGGGCCAGTTCTGTTTATAAGATGATAAATTTAAGTCTTAACTAAATTTGTGTAAGCAAAAATTTACTCATGCAGCTGACCCAGTACTCAAAAATTATCAAGTTCAGGGTCCAGAGAGATGGTACAAAAATTTGGACAGGGACTGGAGAGATGGTACAGGGAAAAGGGCACTTCCCTTGCATGTGGCTGACTCAGGTGATATGGAGTAACACCTGGCATCTCCTATGGTCTCCCAATCACTGCCAGGAGTGATTCTTGAGCATAGAACCAGGAGTAATCCCTGAGCATCACCAGTGTGCCTTCCCACCCCAACCCTTTAATACAAGTTGGGCAGCATTGCTCTCTTTTAAAGGGAGTCTTTTCAACATTATTTGCAAATGTCTAATTTCTTCTAATTTTATAATCTATTTTCTTCTAGGCCTCTATAATGGTATGGTGTGTCTTTGGAACCATGATATGGCTGTGGTTTGGCTTAAGTATATCATTCATTTCTCAGGAGACTTACCAGGGACGGTAAGACAAATAGAAGTCAGAAGCAGGTTCAGGGTTGTGGGAGGGGCTTGGGGATGGGAGAGCACAAGGAAATTCAAGGACTCCAAGACAGTCAGGGATGACTACATCCAACTTCTCTGTGTTCTGTTTCCTCTAATCTCTCTAGTATGCATTGGAACATCTGACCAAATTTTTGTTTAGCTTTGTTTTGGAGTACACCCGGCAGTGCTCAAGGGTTACT
Organism: Sorex palustris; assembly: GCA_028565675.1. Taxonomy (NCBI): domain Eukaryota; kingdom Metazoa; phylum Chordata; class Mammalia; order Eulipotyphla; family Soricidae; genus Sorex; species Sorex palustris. Next base: position 2,087 of record JAOXYA010035577.1, read on the forward strand.
CCTGGCTTTGCACTCAGAGATCACTCCCAGTAGGCTTGGGGAACCATAAAGGATGCCAGGCTTGAATCCTGGTACAGTACATGCAAGGCAAGTGCTTTACCCACTGTACTATGGCTCTGGTAATAAGATTCTTGCTTGTGGTGCTACCACCTTTACGGTATTGAGAGATGAAAACATCAGAATACTATTATATGGGTTTTTTTTTGTTATTGTTTTTGTTTTGTTTTGGGGATTGGGCCATATCCACTATGTTCAGGGATTACTCCTGATTGTATGCTCAAGGATAACTCCAGGAAGGCCTTGAGTGATCATATGTGGAGCTAGCAATTAAACCCAGGTCACTGCATTCAAAACAAGTACCCAACCCTCTGTACTATCAGAGATTCTGTGGTTTACAATACTATTAATATTAGATTTTTATGCACATAATTCCAACATCACACTCATCATCAGTGTATCCATCTCCCTCCCCCAAGGACCCCAACACCCCTCCCTTTCATCTGTCCCCAATTCAATTGTGTGGATGAGTGCTCCTATTATGTTGCCTTTGGATCTTTGATGCTACCTTGTTGTGTATTTTTAAGTCTTAATATGAAAGAGCTCATACTGTATCTATCCCTTTTCTTCTGAGCATTATCTATTTTTGAAGAAGTATAGTCTCAATTCAGAGCAAGGCAGAGCTCTATTGACTTATCAATGTGAAGCAACTTTCAAGATAAATTATGATTTGTAAAAAAATGGTCTTGATGAAGAGATCATACAGTGGATAATGAACTTGCCGCCTATACAAGGCAGAAAAAAGGCCAACTCTAGTTTAGCACCCCAAATTGCATGTGGTGATTCTCTGAGCACAGAACCAGAAATAATCTCTGGTTATTTATCACCTCCAGATGTGGCTCAAAACCACAGGGAACATGCATATGTTCCCCTGAGTACTTCCAGGGGTGACTCTGAGCACAGCAGAGTATGGATTCCCCCAGAAAATCAAAAAGACTCTGAACAGCATATCTCTGTTCCACATGTGCATAAGAAGGGCATAAAAAGAGCAGGGTTATGAGTGTATGTCAATGCATGTGTATGTGGAGCTGTTCCAGACTCTGGAACTCTGGAAGGAAACTTTAGAGTCTATAAAGATAAGGAATGGTGGGTTTAAGACTGCCCCACTGGGGCTGGAGCAATAGCACAGCAGGTAGGGCATTTGCCTTGCACGCCATCAGCCCAGGTTCGGTTCCCAGCATCCCATATGGACCCCCGAGCACCGCCAGGAGTAATTCCTGAGTGCAGAGCTAGGAGGAACCCATGAGCATCACTGGGTGGGACCCCCAAAAAAAAGAAAAAGAAAAGACTGTCTCCACTGTATGCCCCTTAATTACACACACGCGCGCACGCACACATACACACACACACACACACACACACAACACACCACATACTTTGTTGCTGCCTATTACCTAATTTGAAAAGGGAGTCATAGAAGAAAACCTGTCATTTATCTAAGAGAGCTACAGCCTCCAACCAACATTGACCTATCTGCAGGCCTCTGCCAGGTTAGCCAGACTGTGTGCAGAAACTCTTACATGGCCAAGCCCAGAAAGATGTTGAAAGAGCAAATGTTAGTTTATTTGTGTTAAAACTGATCTTTTGCTGTTGCATTTAGTCTCATTTCCCCTTAGATCTTTTTTAAGTTTAAAAGCTTTATGTTGATAAAAGAGAAATCTTAAAAACTTGGGGAGAGAAAATGCCCCTAACTCTCTGGAGGGAGAATTAGGAAGAAAAACTCAAATCATATAGCTCTTTCCCTAATTATGACTATGGATCAAGATTGACACCCAGTGGCCGGATTTAATTCTTTTATTATTTCACTGAAATTACCTTTCTGTATGATTAGCTATTTTTAAATTTCTAAATATTACCTTATCTATTTCAGATTGAAACTATTATTTAAATCTATGACTCATATCCTGAGTGTATTATAGTGAATGGGGGGGCAGGGAGGATTTGAGTTATACCCCCAACATGCCATGCAGACTGGATACTCTCAGTAGCTTGCCAGGCTCTCAGAGAGGGACGGAGGAATCAAACCCAGGTCAGCCACGTGCAAGGCAAATGCCCTACCCGCTGCACATTGAAATTGTATAACAAACCTAATTAACAAATAATTTATTTTCTGAGCTCTCACTATATGAAATAGCAAAATTGCCTAGTTCTGGTAAATAACATATATACTAATTGATCTTTTAGTAATTTTAAAGTATTAGAATTAAAGTATATTAATTTTATATTAAAATTATATTAAGGAATAATACAGTTGTATACATAAGACATGTTAATTAGAGAAACCTAGCAGAGTTTAACTTTACCTGTATTTTTTTCATTTTTTATAATTTTATTTGTTGAATCACTGTGAGAGCAGTTACAAAGCTTTTGGGTTTAAGTCTCGGTCATACAATAAAACACCCGTACCTTCACCAGTGCCCATTCTCTACCCCCCAAAACTCCAGTATACCCCTATCTCACACCCTCCCCCTACCTGTGGGGCAGATGATTTCCAAATCACTCAAAACTTTGATCACATTCAACATTTTAACACCACACCCACCATTATTATTTGGGATTTTACCCCAACACTCAGATCTGCCGAAAAGGCAACAATAGACAATTTGTTTTCTATCGCTGGTCATGAATAATTTATGATATCACGTGGTTGCAGTAGTGGCTGTGCAATTTTGAAATTCTGAAATTTTAACAATTAAATCTGGAGAGATTTCCTGCCAAAACCTGCTAGGTTCTGAGATCTGTTCCTGGGTCTCTGGGATCATGGCCATTACGCAGCTCGATCAGGAGACAGGGAGGCTGTTCGTGGGTGGCGACTCAGGGTCTTGTTGGCACTGGGAGGAAAGGGCCGGCTCCACCCCCATCCCATGAGGCCCCACATGTCTCGTCACTGCGGGCCCAAACCTCACTGTCCAATGGTCTCTGGCGAATGGTGGCCACCGAGCCACCAAGGGGGAGCAGGCCAAGGCACAAAACCTATTCCCACCTGGGGTGGCCTAGAGCCGGTAACCTACTGCATGGCCCACAGGCATTTCTGCCAAAGTCGTTGGGTTTCAAGATTTGTTTCTGAGACTCTGGGATCATGGCTGTTAAGTAGCTTGATCAGGAGCCAGAGAGGTCATTTGTGGGCGGTGACTCAGGGTCTCATTGGGACAGAGGAAAGGGCCGTCTCCATCCCTATCCCGTGAGGCCCCACATGTCTCGTCACTGCGGGCCCAAACCTCACTATCCAATGGCCTCTGGAAGATGGCAGCCACTGAGCCATCAAGGGGGAGCAGGTAGAGGGACAACACCCTTTCCCCCCTGGGGTGGCCCAGTGACAGTAACCCACTGTGTGGCCCACATGCATTTCTGCCAAAAGCCACTGGGTTTTGAGATTTGTTTCTCAGTCTCTGGGATCTTGGCTATTAAGCAGCTTGATCAGGAGCCAGAGAGGCCGTTTGTGGGCGGCGACTCAGGGTCTCGTTGGCACGAGGAGAAAAGGGCTGGCTCCATCCCCATCCCATGAGGCCCCACTTGTCTCATCACTGCAGGCCCAAACCTCACTGTCCAATGGCCTCTGGAAGATGGTGGCCACCAGGTCACCAAGGGGGAGCAGGCGGAGGGGCAGCAGCCTTTACCCCCGGGGGTGGCCCAGCGACAGTAACCTACTACGCGGTCCAGACGTGTTTCTGCCAAAAGCCGCTGGGTTTCAAGATTTGTTTCTGAGTCCCTGGAATCATGGCCATTAAGCAGCTTGATCAGGAGCCAGAGAGGTCGTTCATGGGCAGTGACTCGGGGTCTCGTTGGCATGGGGAGGAAAGGGTCAGCTTCACCCCCATCCTGTGAGGCCCCATGTGTCTCATCACTGCGGACCCAAACCTGACTGTCCAATGGCCTCTGGAGAATGATGGCCACCGGGCTGCCAGGGAGAACAGGCCAAGGTACAAAACCTATTCACACCTGGGGTGGCCCAGCACTGGTAGCCTACTGCAGGGACCAGACGCATTTCTGCCAAAAACCATTGGGTTTCGATATTTGTTTGAGTCTCTGGGATCATGGCTGTTAAGCAGTTCAATCAGGAACTGCTTAATCAGGCCATGCCTCCAATTATATAGCTGAGCTGGAGGTGGTTTGTGGGTGTGTCTCCCACATACCTAACCTTTGACTGTTTACTTTGTTGATAAACTTTGCCCCAAGTGTTTGGGGTCTGGCCAAAGGCACAGCAGCAATTTGGAGGTATCTAGAAGTCTGAAGGAGCCATGAGGCTGCTGGTGCACTCGCCTCACAGGTACAGATTGACCTGCTGGCGGCATAATACCCCCAAAATTCCGAAATTTTAGCAATTAAATCTGGATGGATTTCTGCCCAAACCTGCCTGAGTCTCTTGGATCATGGCCATTAGGCAGCTTGATCAGAAGCCATAAAGGCCGTTCGTGGACAGCGACTAGGGGTCTCGTTTGGACGGGGAGGAAAGGGCCGTCTCCACCCCCATCCCATGAGGCCCCACGTGTCTCATCACTGAGGGCCCAAACCTGACTGCCCAATGGCCTCTGGAGGACGACAGCCACCGAGTCACCTAGTGGGAGCAGGTGGAGGGACAGCACCCTTTTCCCCCTGAAATGACCTGGCAACAGTAACCTACTGTGGGGTCTAGACGCATTTCTGCCAAAAGCCGTTAGGTTTTGAGATTTGTTTCTGAGTCTCTGGGATCATGGCCATTAAGCAGCTTGATCAGGAGCCAGAGAGGCCATTTGTGGACAGTGACTCGGGGTCTCATTGGAATGGGGAGGAAAGAGCCGTCTCCACCCCCATCCCGTGAGGCCCCACGTGTCTCGTGACTGCAGGTCCAAACCTGACTGTCCATTGGCCTCTGGAGGATGGCAGCCACTGGGCCATCAGGGGGAACAGGCCAAGGCACGAAACCTATTCCCACCTGGGGTAGCCCAGCACCGTTTACCTGTATCTAAAGAGAAGGTAAAGTATGACCCAAAAATTCTCAAAGAGAGATATAGGGAAGAAAAAGGAAGGGATGAAGGGAGGGAAGAAGGAAGGAAGGAAGGAAGGAAGGAAGGAAGGAAGGAAGGAAGGAAGGAAGGAAGGAAGATCCTTGCTGCTGAAGAAATAGTTTAGTGGGCTGAGCGCATGTTTTGCATTCAAGGGGCCTGGGTCAATCACCAATTGAACCCCTGAGCTCCACCAGGTGACCCCACGCACTGAGTTAGAAGTAGCCCCCAAGCACTGAGGGATGTGGCAGAAAAAGACAACCTTCCACCACAATACAGAGTTACAGCTCAGTGTTACAGCTCAGTCTTTCCATATTGATCTAGGTCTTCCTCTAGCATCTGATCCAGTACTATTTAAGTTTTTTTTCTTTGTTTTCATTTTTGAGATGCCAGAATTCAAATCCAAGCTTCACACATTTGATATATGTATTCTACTTGTGAGCCACATCCCTAGCCCCCATTTGCCTTTGTTTTATTGGGGGGAAGGGTGTAGGGAATGTGAGTCACACCAAATGGTGTACAGGAGTGACCCTGACCATGTTCAAGGACCTTCCATGGCGTCAGGGATTCAAACCTGAGTTGGCTGAATGCAAGGCAAGAGCCTTACCTCCTGTCCTATCTTTCTGGCTTCCAGGATAATATTTTTAAGACATTAAAACTGATGCAGTTTGCAATCTCATGGGAAGGGGAGGCGTTCTCAGCTCGTCCTTCACGCCCTACTGAGGTCATGAGTTGCCCCCCATGAGCGGCTCTCCAGCACAGCCATGGCTCCAGAGCCACAGAAACCAATCTCGCAATCATCTAACTCTTGAGAGAAATTCCTTCAGACTTAATAAGTTGTAAAAAGGCCTTTACTTAATAAGTTAAATATCAGAAATCCAAAATCGCCCATGCGCTATTGCAGCCTCAGGACTTCATTTGGTTCTCATAACCAGCTATAGAAAACAAATTATTTCACAATGCCTTTTCAGCAGTTCTGATTGTTGGGTGGAAACTCTAAACAATAATGGTGCATCTTTTGTCGAAATAATTAATGTAATCAAGGTAGATTGAGTGTTAAGTAGAATTTATCTGCCTCACAGGCTTTGGGAGGAGTGTGAGGAGGGGTATATTGGGGTTCTTGGTGGTGAAAAATAAGTACTGGTGAAGGGAAGTATGTTTGATCATTGCATTACCGAGACTTAAAGCTGAAAGCTTTGTAAACTTTTCCCACAGTGATTCAATAAACAAATAAAAATAAATTTAAACAAATTTTAAAAAAGAATATTTGGAAAAAATATTCTTAACATACCGTCAATCTTTGTACTTCCTTAGCTATATTCTTTGAAAGAAAAAAAAAACTAGACTCATCAGCTGCCCTTTCTTTCTTTATTAGGCCCTATGGTGGCATAGTAAATAACAATCTCTGGGTAATATATAAGGTCTCTGGGCAACATTTAAGATCTCTGAGGTGGAATTTTAGCCCTAGAGGAACACCTGATCTCACAATATCAAGCCACCATATGGTTCTGGATTCCTCTCTATATCCTACCAATTTCTCTGCACTTTAGTGTTGCCTTCATTCCCTGATATGACAAAATAGTGAGGTTTTATCTCTACTCTTCCCGGTACATTACTCTTCAGGCTAATCACATGGCCATTGGTAGGTTCTTACTTCCACCTATGGACTTTATATTTTTATAATATTAAGCAGTGCTATATGCTTAATATTTTTCAGAAAGCCCAAGTTCAGCTAGGGAATACAATACTTTCTTAGTTTCTAGTAGTAATGTTAAATTTTCCTAGTCTTTGTTAGGATTCTTAGTAAATTCAACCAAAATTTGGAATGGAAGGTAGGCCATGCCTCCTCGTGGACTGCATAGCTTTCTTATGTTTTAATTTTATAACCCAGGTTTATATTTTTTATTGGATATAAGTACTTCAATATTATACTTATTTGTTCACCAGAGCCTTGAACATAAGGCATTGAATAAATATATATTGAATTAATGAAATCAATGATTATATTTTGAGAATATTTAAGATTTAAGATTCACTAAAACAGTCTATGACATCAAAGACACTGTTTTACAGTCTTGACTTTCTTGATACACACTTTTAAATTGCCACTGATCATTGAATAATAATCATCCATGTACTGTAATGTTTCCCATCCACCTGCTCAGGGCTGATCCAGCCTTGGGAACTGAACATTACACACAGGTGTTGTTGCAGACAAAAAATCCTTCCACAGGAGCAAATTCCACAAATGATTTCCCACACAGAAACCTGTAGAAAAGATGCAATAATGGCAATAAGGTTACTCAGGTCCTGGGCAGCGGAACAATAAATAACAATTCCTTACAAAGTGAGGAGATTGAAGCAGTATGAAATTTCAAAACATCCTCCTGTCATTTTATTGCACAGGACTATATTCGAATTTTCCCTCGTGGATGTGATTCTCTTTGATCTCTTTGCTTGGCTCTTTGAAGGGATTTGGAGCAGAACAGATAATCCAAACTTTGAGCATAAATCAGGGACTGTTGGGCTGATGGATGTCTGGTGCTTTCTTATGATAATGTCTGATTGAGGATGATGGTGAAAATACCAGAGCCTTATCTCAGTACAGCAGCAGTCAAGCAGGGGAAGTCTTGAGTCCAAAGGGAAGAAGGGATGGCAGCTTCATAGTAGGTTTAAAATATTTCATCAAAAGAAATAGTGAAACTTAGCTAAAATTGTTCTGAGCCATGGCTGGAAATGCAGTATTTCGGAACTTTACTGTGGCAAAGTGCCAAAATAGATAGACAAAGGAGCAGTGACTAGTGACACATTCCCGCTGATTAGGTCCAGTATGCTGTTGCTGGAAATTTAGGAACTCTGACTGCTTCAGAAGCCTTTCTGTTCACTTAACTTAGATGGTGTGAATGGGAGAAGAAACAATAACTGGTGTGTCATTGTATCTAATACCAAGACTTAAGCAAAATTTGACTTTACCGTGAGACATGTTATCTGTGACCAGCTCTGTGAATGGTCCAGTTCTGTACAGAGTCATTCGGGACCAAAGTAAATATTTAAATTTGATCTACTTTAGTGCATTGTGCTCTTTATAACTGGAATATAACAGAATATATATGTACTTTCCTTACCCTCCTTCACACACACCCAAAACTGAAATTGGTTTGATAAAATAAAAAATAATATAATAATATAAAATAATATAGTAACATCTATTTAAATTTGTTAATCTTGAAAATTCTGTATGTCCAGTGTTTCCAAATTTCCTCTTCCTCCTATGCAGGATTCATTTGCTTCTGGGATACACATGTGCAGTTCTCTGCTTTCTCTGAGAGCAGAGACATGATACAGTGATCAGGAAAATAGTTTTTTTAAGTAAGGAAATATATTCAAGTGATCAACTTCTTCGTAAATTGCATGTGTGGATAGTTCTGTTGATATCGTATCACTGTAGCACTGTTGTCCCTTAGTTCATTGATTCGCTTGAGCGGGCACCAGTAAAGTCTCCATTGTGAGACTTGTTACTGTTTTTGGCATGTAGAATATGCCATCGGGAACTTTCCATGCTCTGCCGTGCAGGTGGGATACTCTCAGTAGCTTGCCGGGCTCTCCAAGAGGGACAGAGGAATCAAACCCAGGTTGGCAGGTGCAAGGCAAATGCCCTACCCACTGTGCTATATTATATAGCTCCAGCCCCCTGTTTACATTAAACCCTGAAATTTAAATGGAGGTAGTTTTTCAGAATTATTCATGTGGCACCTCTCCACTTTTCAAAGGGTTGTCAGTGTCAAACAAAAATTGAACCTTTCAGTGCTCTATTATTTCTAATAGAGAACTAGACAGTTGTTCATAAGTGGATATCAAGATGCAAAACTCTTTAAGGCCTGATATTATTCTTGCAAAATCTCTTTCTCATTTATATTGGAGGTGATGGAGTTGAATCATGTGGTCTTTCACACTCCTAGAGAAAGGACCACTAGCCCGGGGGAGCATATTCCTCCCGTTTAACATTACTTACTGAGCATGAATTTACTAAAAAGTGAAGAACCAAGGGACATTCCTCCTTCTATGATTTTTACTAATCTTATTTTAGAAAAATACATATGATTACTTTTTATTCTGGAACTATATAAATACACAAAGGGACTATTCCCAAGTTTCGTCCCAGCTTTGTAATATAAACAATAGTGCTGAATTTATTAATAGCTAATCTGTATTGCTTCCAAAATACTTATTATTTTCAATTTTTGTGTACATTATTATTTTACAAAACTTAGTGAGGTAAAATAAGCTATATGTGAAGATATTAATATCATCTACAAAGTTTAAATATTAGGATTTAAATGATTTAACAGAAGTCATCTTAATCCTTTATCTGCCATTATACATGCTACTCAAAGATCAATTCTAGTAAAGTGGGAAAATTAGACTTCTAAACCTCTATGGTTTATATATTTTTCCTCTTCTCTCTGGTCCAGGTTAGCAACTGTGTAAAAGGTCATACACTTCTGACTTTGTAAAATGGAATGACCTTAAGGAATAAGAGGGTTTAAATGCAATTGGTAAGATTTCTAAAAAACATGGATTGGAAAAAAGAAAGAAAGCTAATGTACAAAGTCCTTCTTAGATTGAAATGCAACCTTTACAGAATAAGATAACTGAACTTGAAAATCACAGAGATTCTCTTTGTACTTTAGTGTATAGCACCCTCTACACGTACTTCGCTACCAACCGGGATGAGGCTTAGTGGATTCCCAGTTAAGATGTCAAGTGAAATACCAACCAAGAACTGGAAATAAAACTGATTTGTACTGATATTCATACTGAAATAGCATATGGTATTAGACTGCTATAATGCTACAAAATAGAAGGCACACTTGAAAAAGAGGTGGAGAGCCAAAGAAAAATTGTCACAAGACATTAAAGTTTAACATGGAAGATTATGTCTCTATAGCATATATGACTCCTTAGAAAAAAAAACTAAGCCAGCCACAATGGTTCTAGAAAATTAGTTGGCAATTGTTTGTCTTGTTTTTCTCCCATAAAGACTAGAGAGCATTTCAGCAACATTGAATTAGTAGACAAAAAAGTTCTTAAAGTAACCAGAAAGGCATCTGAAAAGCCACAGGTAGAGACAGCTCAGGTAGTCAGAGACTGAGACTTCTTTTGCCCTTGTCTACCATTTGGGATTTCCTGGGAAGTGCGAAGAGAAAAAGAAGAATCTTGGTTATAGAGAAAGTGCCAAGTGGACTTTTTCAACCAGCAGTGGAATTCAGATGATATTCTGCAAAAGATAAATGACTAAACAAGGAAATCAGGGTGCCTATGGTCCTAAAGACCCACATGACCTCTTCCAAGTAAGAGATAACTTAGTGGTTCTAATTTTTAGTGGCTTGAAATATATTTGGTTTTTCTTTTTTTGAGAATGAGCTTACAAATTTCATTAATCAAAGTATCAATATTTCTGCAATTGAATCTCCAAAATGCACTGATGGTTTAGGTATATTAATTTTGTTGTATTTCCAGCGTTTACAGTTTGATCAATCACTTGCCATCCCGTTAATCATTGATTTGCTAGAGCAGGTGCCAGTAACACCTCCATTCATCCCTGCCACGTGCGTGTGTATCCTAATGGCATTCCCTCGCTCAAAGAACACAAAGAGCATGAAACACTCATTCA
>JAOXYA010035601.1:0-12797 GCA_028565675.1 Sorex palustris
CTCCCCTCCCCTCCCCTCCCCTCCCCTCCCTTCCCTTCTCAGATTTTGCTCCAGCGGGCCCAGTAACGTCTCCATTTTGAGACTTGTTGTTACTGTATTTGGCATATTGAATACGACACAGGTAGCTTTATTTATTTATTTATTGCTTTATGGGTACACCTGGCTATGCACAGGGATTACTCCTGGCTCTGCACTCTGGAATTACCCTTCTCGGTGCTCAGGGGACCCTATGGGATGCTGGGAATCGAATTCTGGTTAGCCGTGTGCAAGGCAAACGCCCTCCCCGCTGTGCTATCGCTCCAGCCCCTGTCCTAAGGGTCTGGGAGCCCGATGAGGTTCTGCTTTGCCAAGGCAGGTATGTCAGGCCAGGGACTGGAGAAACAGGGTGGGGTGAGGCGCTTGCCTGGAACAGAACAGACCTCGGCGCAATCGTCAACAACACATGTGGGCCTCCGAGCATGGCCAGGAGAGATCTCTGAAACAGAGTAGGAATAAGCCCTCAGCACCGCCAACCCCCCCAAAATAAAAAGCATTTCAGGGCTCGAGTGATGGTACAGAGGTTAGGTACTTGCCTTAATGCAGCTGTGGCCGGGACCCTGGTTTAAATCCCAGCCCTGTATGTGATCCTCTGAACACTGCTAGGAGTGACTTTTGAGCACAGAGCTAGGAGTAGCCCCTGAGCACCAGCAGGAAGGGGTGTTATCTTTCTAAAAAACTTAAGGGGAGGCAAAGCAATAGTAGAGTGGGGAGGGGTTTTTGCCTTGGATGCAGCCGACCCGGGTTCAGTTCTCGGCATCCCATAGTGTCCCTCAGCACTGCCAGGAGTGATTCCTGAGTGCAGAGCCAGGAGTAACCCTGAGCATCGCTGGGTGTGAACCAAAAAGCAAAATTAATAACTAAAAAAAATTAAAAATAATTTCATTAAAAAATACGTGTTTAGGGACTGGAGCAATAGCACAGCAGGTAGGGCGTTTGCCTTGCACGTGGCTGACCCTGGTTCGATTCCCAGCATCCCATATCCCTGAGCACTGCCAGGGGTAATTCCTGAGGGCAGAGCCAGGAGTAACCCCTGTGCATCGCCAGGTGTGACCCAAAAAGCCAAAAAGCCAAAAATAAAAAAATAACGTGTTTATTGGGGCAGAGCAATAATACAACGGGGAGGGCGTTTGCCTTGCATGCGGCTGACCCGGGTTCGATCCCCGGCATCCCATCATGTCCTCCGAGCACCACCAAGAGTGATTCCTGAGTACAGAGCCAAGTGTAACCCCTGAGCATCGCCAGAGGTGGCCCCCTGAAGAGTAACACCGACAAAAAAAGTGTTTATTCCAACCTGTCAACCGTTGTCATACTCTCGTTGGTCAGTGTGTGACTTGTGTCCCAATCCTCATTCCCATAAAGCAGGGGGGACAGTTCCATACCTCACCTCTCCCACCAGACAGAGGTGTTAGTTCAGACCTGGACTTCTGTGGCAGCCCCTCCCACAAAGTTGGTGAGCAAGGGAATTAGGGTTCCCTGCTCAGGGCTGTAGCAATAGCACAGCAGTAGGGCATTTGCCTTACACGCCGCCAAGCCGGGTTCGATTCCTCTGGCCCTCTCGAAGAGCCCAGCAAGCTACCGAGAGTATCCCGCCCGCCTGGGCAGAGCCTGGCAAGCTCCCCGTGACATATTCGATATGCCAAACACAGTAACAAGTCTCACAATGGAGACATAACTGGTGCCCGCTGGAGCAAATCGATGAACACCGGGAGGACAGTGCTCCAGTGCTCAGGGACCCTCAGCCCACCCCTGGTGGTGGTGGTGGGGTGATGGTGCTACTGTTTGAAGAGAATGGGTGGCCTTGGGGTTTTCTTCCCCTCCGCTGTGGCTGACGGTTTCTCCTGAAGCTGCAGGTGCTGTTTGAGCCTCGCGGGGGGCCGCCAGTGTCCCCCGCCCCCCCGCCCCTGTTGGTGAGGGGGAGGTCCAGGAGGCCCCCACCCCTGTGCCAAGGTGTCGCTGGGTGCAGCTGCAGAGGTTTCTGGAAAGGAGGCCACCACAGGCCCGCACCTGGGCCTGCAAGCCCTTGCTCTAGGGGGGCCTCGCCCCTCCCCCAAAACTGGGTCTCCCAAGTTGCGGCAGCCTTCATGAGGGGCCCCTCCAGCCTTCTCCCTCTTTCTCCACTCTGGGCCTCCTCCTTCTCCTCCTCCTCCTCCTCCTCCTTCTCCGCCTCCTCCTCCTCCTTCTCCTCCTCCTCCTCCTCCTCCTCTTCCTGCAGCCCATGGCAAAAAATAGCTGTTTCCCAGAAACCCGGAGGCTTCCAGAAAATTCCGAGCACCGGGCCGAGGAGCGGCAGCTCCGCTCCCAGTTCTGCTTCTGTGGTTTCTCTGTGCTTGTTGGCTGTGATTCTCCACGGCAGTGCTGGGGGTTGAGCGTGGGTAAGACCCGGCCGTTTCCTTCCCTTTTCACACAACGAAGGGTGTGATTATTTTCTAGGGTTTGGGGTGTGCGGACAATCGTGAGAAGGCTGGAGAGCCTGGAGACATTCCGGGCTGGAGGAACAGGACAGGGGTTGAGCATGTGGCCAACCCTGGTTCGATCCCCAGCACTGCATAGTATCCCCCGGAGCACTGCCGGGAGCGAGCCCTGAGTGGAGTCAGGAGTGTGCTATGAACACTAGGTGTTCACACACTTCACACACACACACACACACACACAAGATCACAACCATCCTGTTGTTCATCGATTGCCTCGAGTAGGCACCAGTAACGTCTCCTTCGTCCTAGCCCTGAGATTTTTTAAAAAGTGCCAAATTCAAGGCTCTTTCAGGGTTAGGAGAATGAGACCCATCATTGTTACTGGTATTTGGCATCTTGGGTACGTGACGGGGAATTTGCCAGACTCTGCCGTGTGGGCAGGTTATATTTGGTAGCCTGCCAGGTTGTCCAAAGTAAGAATGAGATAATAAGATGTCGCGCAGCTGCAAATGCGGCCACGCGCTTCCAGGAGCTGGGTTTTATAGTCTCTGAGTCTTGGCCGTTGATGGGATTACACAGTGCTGAGGGACAGTTGATGGGTATGACCCCTGCTTACTGGAAGATGGAGGATCTGGGTGAAGGATGCTCATTCCCGATCCAAGCAGACTTGGAGATCTCAGCCCCAGGACCTGCATGCCTTTGTTCCTCTGCTGGTACCTTGATGCGTGTGGAGAGTGGTCTCAGCATGTTTGTGGCTGGTTCTGGAGGTCTTCAGCTGCCGGAGCTCTGCTCAGGGCGGGGAGGGAAACTCAACCCAACTCCTGCAACGGGCCCCGGCGAGGACAGCCAGGCATGGGGGCAGGAGACTCTGCTATATTTTCCTCAATACAGTTTATGACTCCCGTCTGATACCCAGGCCTTTAATCCAGTTTGAAACTGACTTTTGTGTGTGATGTGAGAGAAGGGTTTGAGTTCATTTTTTTTTACATGTGACAGACCAGTTTCCCCAACTCTACTTGTTGAAGATGCTTTTCTTATTCCACTTCATATGCCTTTATGGGCTGGACCGATAGCACAGTGGGTAGGGTGTTTACCTTGCATGCAGCCAGCCTGGACGAGCCGGGTTTGATTCCTCCGCCCCTCTCGGAGAGCCCGGCAAGCTACCGAGAGTATCTCGGAGTATCTTGCCCTCACCGCAAAGCCTGGCAAGCTACCCTTGACGTATTCCATATGCCAAACACAGTAAAAGTCTCACAATGTTACTGGACCCGCTCCAGCAAATTGATGAACAACCAGAGGACAGTGCTACAGTGCTACGCCTTTATCTATTAAAAAGTTTAATACTGAGAGAACAAGTTGTCTAAATTACTCACATCCAGTGTTGGTTGTAAACTTTCTACACCAGGATGGATGGTGGTCAGAAGTAGTTGTGTGAATTTGTTAAAACTGAGATCTCAGAAGCAACTTACTTGGGACTGAGAAAGTGTCAACTTTTTTTTTTTTTTTTTGGCCACATCTGGTGCCACTCAGTAGCTAAAGCATTATTGGCAGTGCTTGGGTGACCTTCCTGTTTAAAGACCCTTGGTACTGGAAATCCTACCAGGGCTGGGTATGCAAGGGGTGAGCACTAGCCCTTTGAATTGTGGACTAGACCCCTCTAAGCACCAAAGAAGGGGAGAAATCCCTTTTTCAGGTGGGAGTCAAGGCCCCTGACACTGCTCTCAGGGAATGTACATTTCTGCTGTCTAGTCTTCCAAGAGCTGTTTAGTGAGCACCTACTCTGTGCTTCAGATACAAAGGCGCTAACCCGGAGACCACCGTGGTCTAGGAGAGATCTTTGTCAGGCTCTCTGAGGTTGTCTCTTTGCTCTGGCAAAGCAGTCCCTGCTCTGAGGACCACTCTGAGTATGAGTCCTTAAGAGGAAGAACTCCAAGTGGCGCTGGTGCCTGTGGGGATGCTTTACGGAGGGAGTAAAGAGTGGAAACAAGTGGGATTCCCCCTTCCCTTCCCAACAGGGGAGTGGGGTTCTATGCTTTTGGACAAGCTCCCCTTTGTCCAGGCTCTCCATCTCATCAATCCCACTGCCTGACCCAGCATGTCTCGACTCTGGGCGGGTCCCAAACCTTGCCGGGCCGTCCCAGCCACCACCCTCCGCATCCCTGGAGCTCTTCTAATTTACTTGGTTCTAGACAAAACAACCGCTGTCACTTGGCGCTGGCGGGAACGAGCAGGCCTCCCCTCTTGCAAACGCCTGGCCCTCCCTTCCCAGTCGTGGGCAAGTGGGGGCGCAGCTGGACCCAGACTCCGAGTGGGGCTCCGCTGACAGCCTTTCTCAGGGGGTGGCTGCGAAGGTGCCTCGGGGCTGGGAAGGGCCGGGCCGGGACGCACACGCCAGCATCCTCCTCCCCGGCGGCCCGTGTCGCGCACCCGGTCGCGGCCGGAGGGTCCCAGAACCGGGGACACGGATCGGGTCCGCCGCACGCCCAGAGCCGAGGTGTTGGGGGCTGCAAGGTGGCCCCCCAACCCCCGAGCGTGGGCCCCCCCAGCCCAGAGAGGGGTGTGGACCCGGCTCGCGCGCCCCCCGCCGCCTCCCCCTCCTCCCCGGCGTGACCACTTTTGCTCCCGCCCCAGACAAAGGCAATGAGAACTCCGGCGACGAGCGAGGGGATCGGGTTGCTGCCTCGGCCTCCCCGCCCCGATCCCCCCCAGCTGCCTCCCCACCCCACCCTCCTCTCCCCTCCCCCCTCCCCTCCCCCGCGCCCCCACGTGACTCTCTGGAATCTTTGCCCGGAGCCCGGAGTCCCCGGGTCCGTTTCCACCCCGAGCCGGAGGCCGGGCGCGCGGGCGCGGGAGAGGCGGGGCGCGTGTCCCCCAAGCGCGGGCGTCCGTTGGCGGGGGGAGGTTGGGGTGGGCTTCTGCGGAGCCTTTCCGGGGTTCCGCGCTCGAGTGGGCGTTCAGCTCGGTGGGGGGCATCCCCCCCCTCCCGAGAGCCTCGCGGCGCGTGGCTCCTCCTCCGCGCCCGTGATCACACCTCGACCCTGCAGCCCGGCTCGGGGCGTTTCGTGGAGGGGAGGACCGAGCCGCCTCCTGGCTCCCCGCAGCCCCGCGGGTCTGGGAAAGTCTAGCAGGCGCGCCCACCCCCCGTCCCCTCCCCTCCACCTCGCCCCGCGCCCCCCGCGTCCCCGGCGCCCGAGCGCGCTGCGGCACCGAGCCCGAGGTTGCAGCGCCCGCCGGTCCCGGGAGCTCCTGCAGCGCCGCACAAAGTTTCCTGCGAGCGGCTCCGGGATCGGGTCGGCCGAGCCGCGGGGCAGCCCCGGGAAGCGGCCGAGGGGGCGCCCCGATCCCCGCCGGCCGAGCGGGAGTTGTCAGATCAACTTTACAAAGCGCCGCCGCCGCCGCCGCCGCCGCTGCCGCCGCACCTGCGCGGGCACGGGCGCCGGGGTGGGGGGACCCCTGCAGCCGACCCCGCCCGCTGGAGGCAGAGCCCGGGAGGAGGCTGGAGGCAGAGGCCGGGGGAGGAGGCTGGAGCTTGCATGCTGCCCCTGGCAGCTGGGGGACGCGCCAATTCCCGGCGACACCCGGCCGCCTCTTCGCCCCTCTCCAGCGCGCCCCGCGTTGGCGTCCCGCTGCGCCCCAAAGCAGGGCGCGCCCCTGACCCCCCGGCCCCCGGCTGAATTGAATTCCCCGCCCCGGCAGGCGCGTGAAGGGTCGCTCCCGGCCGGTGCTCGGCTCCGGCTCCCCCGAGCTCACCCCCGCCGCCCCCCGGCTCTCGGCGCGCCCCGGCCCGGGGAGTCCACGGCAGCGTTTTGGACCCGGATCGGTTTCTTGGATGCTGAAGGCTGAGCCGTTCCAGCGCGGGTGCCCAGGCGGCGATGGGTGTCTTTGGAGTGTGGCTCGGAGTGGCCCTCGCCTTGGCGGAATTTGCAGTATTGCCTCATCATTCTGAAGGTGAGAGCGCTCTGTGTGTGTGTGTGTGTGTGTGTGTGTGTGTGTGTGTGTCTGTGTGTGTGTGTGTGTCTGTGTGTGTTTTAAAAGCCTGATGGGTTTATTCCGGCTCGGGTGGAAGTTTTTGGATGGGTTGGTGGGCGCAAATGAAGCTCAAGTGGGCATTTTATTATTATTATTATTATTATTATTATTATTTCTGGGAAAAGAGTGTTTTGCATTCAATTCACAAGCGGGCCCCGAAGTGCGCAGGGGTGGCTGGGTGGGTGGGTGGCCGAGCGCGGTGGCAGCTCAGAAATTGGATTCTTTCTTTTTTCTCTTCCCCGCTGCTCTGGTATGGAAAGCAATCGCAGGGAGCATAGGTGAGGCGCGAACAACTGCTCTTACCTGTGTAAAACTGCATCTGCTTCCGTGAATCATAGAAGCCTCCGAGCCCCGCGTCCCCTTCCGCCCTCCCTTCTTTCTTTCTCTCTTTCTCTTTCTTCCCTTCCCTCTTTCTCTCCATCTTTTCTTCTCCTTCCTTCCTTCCTTCCTTCCTTCCTTCCTTCCTTCCTTCCTTCCTTCCTTCTTTCCTTCCTTTAGAATCCTCCCAGGTGGTATGCAGAAAGTCTGGCAATTCTGGCTGACCCCACTGCCAGGTCAACAGGAGGGTCTGAGGACGTGGTGCTGCTCAGATCTGTAGTGCTCAGCTACTGGGATCACCCTGACAATGATGAGAGCCTCCAGGATTGCACTAAGGGATGCTCAGGGGACCCTATGGTCCTGAGGATTAGAGGGGGGTCGGGCTCAAGACAGCACTGTTGGACTATCTCCAGGTCCCAGTTCTTAAAAAAAGTCCCTTCCCCCCACCTCCCCAGCTTGGTTTTGGAACAAGAAACCCAAGGGGCATTTCCCCCTTCAGATCCTGATAAGCTAGCTGGAGGTGACATTTGTTGATCCTTTTGGGGTGAGGGATTGGGGCCATGCACAGTGGTGCTCAGAGATCACTCCTGGCTCTGCACTCTGGAGGTGACTCCTGGCGGTGCTCAGGCATCACTCTTGACAGTGCTCGGGATGGGGTGCCAGGAATCAACTCTGGGTCAGCCATGTGCAAGACAAGCACCCTACCAGCAATACTGTTTTTCCAATCCCCATACGTTGATCTTTTCTTTGGAGAAGCAGCAGGTAAGAATCAGTCACTTGGAATTCGACACATCTCAGATACCATACAGGAAACCTTAGCTTCTTCACCAGTGGGTACACCTTGCCCCATCAAAGTTCTACTTTTAGTATCAACCAATAAGACCAGAAGTTTCATCTTACAAGAATTCACCTATAAAAGGCTGGCATTTTTCAAGATTAGTACTAGGAATTTTACTCCATGGCTTGGAGGCCAACCACACATGATAGGGGTAAAGGCAGCTCAGATAGAGAAGGGAGTACCAAATAAAGGGTGTTGGGAGGATTCTCCCAGGATGGGAGAAGCATGCTGAAAGTAGACTATAGACCAAACATGATTGTCACCCATTGCCTCTTTTGCAAACCACAACACCCAATAAGAGAGAGAGAACGAAAGGGAATGCCCTGCCACAGAGGCAGGATGGGATTGGGGGGGCATGGTCGGTGGGAGGGATACTGGGATCCGTGGTGGTGGGAAATGGGCGCTAGTAGAAGGATGGGTATTTGATCAGTGTATAATTGAAACCCAAGCACAACAAATTGTAAGTCTACAACTATACCTAATGATGTCTCACTAATAAAAATTTTTAAAAAAAGGCTGGCAGTTTTTCCCCAAATTAATTCTTTCAAAAAGAAAGTGTGTGTGTGTGTGTGGGGGGGGGGGGGCTGGCAGACCCTAACGAGCAGGTTCATCACCTAGGTTTCAGCTTTATGAGCCGGATGTACTTTGGGTTGTTAAGGTCAAGCCAGGTTCTGGGAGAGGAAGAAGGTGACTTGATCTCAGCTGACCACTGGGAAAGCAGAGGCAGGACTTGAAACGCAGCACTGGATGTGGGCGTCACATATCTGTGTAGACCTCCTGCTGTACAAGCATGCTGAATGTCATCAAGCCAAGGGAGACTATTGCGAGTGCAGAAATGAATTCCTGACGATGTCAGAGAGGGCAGCAGAGAATGATCTATAGCGTTTGCCTAAAATCTCATATAGTGACCCTGAGTCTGACCTTCCCCCCAGTTTCATTAGCTGGGAATCATGGCACAGACAATGTGCTTCCGAGTCATACACGAAGGTCTTGGGGTTTCTTTAACAACGGAAGACTGGAATTGTGCAGGGTGATTTCCCCGTGTGTGTGGGGTCTTACCTGCTGAGGTCAAGGGGTGCAATCGGTATGCTCTCAGCCTGCCTGGCTCAGTCACCCTCAAGGACTTCTGTTTCTTCTTTTTCTAAATTCTTTCTCCTCGTCCTTAATCTATTGGTGTTTCTGCTTCCTTTGGGTTCCCTTCCTCCTCTTCTCAGTTTCTTCCTCTTCAAAAAGAAATGGAAGACGAAGCAAAGTCTATTTCAGAGGCAGGAACAGAGGCAAGCATTGAGAGACTGAGACCACTCAGAGTTAAGAATGAGGGACACTGGGACCCGTGGTGGTGGAAAATGGGCACTGGTGGAGGGATGGGTACTTGATCATTGTATAACTGAAACCCCAGCACAAAAATTTGTAAGTCTGCAAATCTGTAAGTCTGTCACCTGTACCTCATAGTGTCTCACTAATAAAAATAAATAAATAAAATGTTGGTGCTAGAGAGATAGGACAGTGGGTAGGGCACTTGCCTTGCTCATGGCCCACCTGTGCTCAATTCCTGGCACCACATACAGTTTCCTGAGTCCCGCCAGGAGTGATCCCTGAGCACTAAGCCAGGAATAAGCACTGAACATAGTCAGGTGCGGCTGGGAAAAAAAAAAGAGAGAGACAGAAAGAAAAAATTACTATTAGTTTCTAAATTTCCCACAGGCTAAGAGAGGCTTTTAAGTTACACATGTCAAACTGAGGCATTGCTTACAGAGCTGAATTAGTGAAAAAATCCTCAGAGCAGCACATATGCTGCGCGAGCACGTGTGTTCTTATTGAGCACATGTGGTGCTGAACACGTGTCACCTGTATCTCCCCTCTTTTTTTTTTTTCCAGTTTTTGGGTCACACCAAGCAATGCTCAAGGAGTCAAGGATTACTCCTGACTGCATGCAGGGGTCACTCCAGGTGGGTTCAGGGGACCTTCTGGGGTGCCCAGGATCCCCTGGGTTAAGCTGTGTGCAGGGCAAATGCCCTTCTGTTGGGGACCAGAATCCAGAATGCTGGAGCCCAGATATGGAATGATGCCCTGGAATGCCGGCCAGGCGGGGTCCTTTCTGCTCTCTCTCTTCCAGGTCCTGGAAGAATTTCTCCTTAAGAAAGCCCTTTACAGGAGACTGGAGCGATAGCACAGTGGGTAGGGTGTTTGCCTTGCACGTGGCCGGCCCCGGGTTCAATTCCCAGCATCCCATAAGGTCCCTCGAGCACCGCCAGGAGTAATTCCTAAGTGCATGAGCCAGGAGTAACCCCTGTGCGTCGCCAAGTGTGACCCAAAAAGCTATATATATATATATATATATATATATATATATATTCAGACAGAGCTTTTGCATGACCCCAGGTGTGGGTCACTTGTTGGCATCTATCCACAGAGCGCAAAAACATCCACACTAGAAACAGACATTTGTATTCATACATTCACCACAGCACTATTCACAGGGACTACATTCTGGAAATGGCCACGTGCCCGGCTACAGATGAGTGGGTGAAGAAACTGTGGGCTTTGTGGGATCTATCCCCCAAACACAACAGGATTAATGTGAAAAGGCACTGCCACTCTGGAGAAACCTATATTCTCTCTCAGACCTCGGGCTTTCTTTCTTTCTCATATTTCTGTCTCCCTCCCCTTACACATTTCTCTCTAAGAAAATTTCTTTAAATAAAATTATTTTTAAGAAAAAAAGAAGTCCATGTTAGCAGGAGAATAAATTCAGCGGGTCTAGACTAGAGAAGGGTTAGCATTGAAACCCCTGGGGACAAACTTCCCAGAATTTGAACACAGGATATCACACTTCTTGGCATCTATCCCCAAAATAGAAAAACATCCATCACAGTGCTTATTACAATGACCAAGATACAAAAACAGCTCAAATACAGATGACTGGATCAAGAAGCCATGATATATGTTCACAATGGAATACTATGCAACTCTAAAAAAGGACAAAATCACTTAATTTGCCATCATATAGATGGAACTAGAAGATGTCATGCTGAGTGAAGTCAGTCAGAAGGAAAGGGACAGATCCCATCTACGGGACTTACTGACATGTAGCAAGGGAGCAACAAAGGGTCAAAGGCAACACAACAGGAGAACTGATTCATATAATTGAGATGGAGGTATGCAAAGGGAGAGGCATTATTGGGGTCCTTGGGGGAGGGAGGTGGGTGCACTGTTATGGGTCCGGTGTTGGAGTTACATGCATGAGAAACCATCATTAGCAATACTGTAAATTACACAGTGTTTCTGCTCCCCTGCTAACACAACTCTTTGAAAAGACAAGCATGTGCGCTGGGCCTTGTGCCTGTCCTGTACTGGGGACTGTCACCAGGAGAGACATCAGCATAAAGGGTGTGTGCCTTTATGGGGGGGGCGGTCTCTGACTTCCCCCAACTGCCTCTACTACCACCCCATCCCCCCAAATTCTGCCATCACCTCATGCCATTCTGCACTCTGGGGGCAGGTGAATCTCTCACCTGGGCTGGCCGTGGCGTTGACCCTGGCCAGAGCCACCTGGCTCCTGCCCACCAAGGCTGCCATTGTCCCCTCACTCTTCCCCCCTCCCCCCAAATGCTGCAGTCAGAGCCATCAGCCCCGGAAGTGAAACAGCTCTGCTCTCTGCTGGCTGGGTCACTGGGAAGTTGAGACATCATCATCATCACGACATCATCATCATCATCAAGACGCCGGGAGGGCTGGTGGGTTGGTGACCAGCCGGCCACTCTGGTCCAGCGAGCCGGGACAGACTCTTCACTTCCCTCCACTCCTCAAGGGCAATGATCCCATCCCGGTTCCTCAATGGGCCACACAGGATGCCCCATCCACTCAGCCTCTGCTGCCCAGCACACACCGTGCAGGAAGGAACCCAGCAGGCGAGCGCCCCCTTTGGGCCATTTCAACCATCCGCACCCATTTGTGCGTGTGGGGTTACACCCATAATGCACTGCTGAATCCCTTGGGAAGAGAACAGATGTGCCTTCCACCGCTGCACCCCCATCCCAGCCCCCTCCCCGTCCTCCCCCACACCACTAAGACCACTGAAACCACCTCTCTCTCTCTCTCTCTCTCTCTCTCTCTTTCTCCCCTAGCACCCTCTCTTGTGGTGGCATTATGGTTCGCACTACAGGTCCTGTAAGGTTACCATTCATATCTTCTTACCTCCTTTTAGCCCTCGGATCTTGTCCAGAGTGATCGTTTCCAACTATCATTGTCGCAGCGGTCCCGTCTCTATCCTAACTGTCCCCTGCCCCCCACCACAAACGGTGGCCAGCTTCCAACCGTGGGCCATTCCTCCTGGCCCCTGGCCCCTGCTTTTTTTTCTGTCCTTGGATATGTCTGTCCTATGTCTGTCCCGCTCCACGTTCATTTAACCCGGACCTGGTGCGTCACTGGACCTAGTGCATTGCTGGCACTGATGCCCTCCTCCCTCCGAGCCGAGGTGGACATCACGAATCAGTCAGAACCCAGCAGGTCCCAGTGCACATGACCCTCCGGGCTGCCACACTGACCTCTAAGACAAAACCTACCCACCCCCCACCCCCCAGATCAGGGGAAAGAGAGCAGACGCAAGCCGGGGACATAGAGGCAGGGGATGCTCTGCCCACCTCTTCCCTGACCCTCCCAGCAGATCAGGTCTTCTGGGCCAAACTGTCCGAAACAGCAGGGACTCAGCTCTGGGTGCAGGGTTCACAGCCTCGGGCAACCTCCTCCACTATCCTCCATCTTCTCTGCGGGTCCCCAGGGCTTAGCAGAATCTGGGCCCCCGGGCCAGTGGGCCGGCGGGCCTGGGAAACCTTCATGAAGCATTACGAGATAACCCTGATGGTGTTGAGAGACTTCTCCCCAACTTGGGAGTAAAGAAATTACACACACAGGGGTCTGGAGCAGTAGCACAGCAGGGAGGGCATTTGCCTTGCTCGCGGCGAACCCGGTTTCAATTCCCAGCATCTCATATGGTCCCCTGAGAACCGTCAGGAGTAATTTCTGAAGTGTAGAGCCAGGAGGAACCCCTGAGCATTGCTGGGTGTGATGAGGAAAGGAAGGAAAGAAGGAAGGAAGGAAGGAAGGAAGGAAGGAAGGAAGGAAGGAAGGGAGGGAGGGAGGGAGGGAGGAAGGAAGGGAGG
>JAOXYA010035606.1:0-12797 GCA_028565675.1 Sorex palustris
TCATCGACACCAAATCTTGGGGTTACTGCGATCCTTTGACAAGCCGTGGAGTCGTTTGAATTGCAGATATAAACAATTCCCATTTTTATGTTTCTTTGCTGCTGTTTTTTGATCACAGCCAGCTGTGCTCAGGGCTTACTCCTGCCGGGCACTCAGAAATCACCTTTTAAAAAAAATTTTCTTGAACTACTTCATGAAATGTGTTTATTTTTATTTAACCTGTGGGTTAGTTCCAAAGTTGTGCATGCTTGATTTTCTGTCCTACAATATTCCAATACCTGTGACTTCACCACTTGTACATTTCCTAACACCAATGTTTCCAGTTTCCCTCCACCACCCCCAAACCAGTCTTAACATTATGCAGATAATTCCCCCACCCCCCTTCTCTCTGTCCCTCTACTGCTCTCTCTCTCTGTTTGTCTCTGTCTTTCTCTCTCTCCTCCCTCTTCTCTCTTTACTTTTTGGACATTATGGTTTGCAATACGGATCTCTCTCTCTATAAACCTAGATAGATAGATAGATTTGAATGATCATGTATTTGATGGTCAGTATCAGGATATTCAAATCTATTCCATTGGTCAGTGGGACTCTCTTGATTCCAATACCATGGTATTTTAATTACTACCACTTTCTAGTAGTTTGAAAATGGGGAAGGTGATCTCTCCCATCTTCTTTCCCCCAAGGATTGCCTTAGTAGTTCGTGGATGTTTATTGCCCCATATCATATTCAGGAGTGCTTAATCTATTTATTTGAAAAAGCCATGGGTATCATTCAAGGGTGTAGGATAACATTGGTTTGTCCTTTCTCCCTGGCTGCAGGGAGCTTAGATTTATTGGGTTACACCTACCACATTGCTCCCGAGACACTCCCATTCCTTTGTTTGTTGGAATATAGCTCTAAACAGTTTTAAGCTTAACATTGGATTGTCCTTTCCTGAGTAATACTCCTCAGAATTCTCCCGAGGCACTCCCACTCCTCTTTGTTTATCTATAACGTCTTTCTTTGTGCTCTGCTTCCCCAACGGGTCAATCACCTGTATCCCCTCATCAGACTCTGTTACCTTGTAAGGTCACATCCTTCTAAGGACACTGGACTTGTGTTGGTAAGTGAAATGTTGCCTTTCTCTTCTCCGTACGTCCTTTGCATAGTTACTTCAGAGCAATGTCCTTTTTGTATAGACACAGGAAAACGGCTAATGCTATGCTTTTGTAATCTGGAAGTTAATTGACTCCAAATATTTGCTCCTGTTTTCTTGACTTAAGCCTCAGTTGTCCTATGTTCCTAGCACCCCAAAATCAAGGTCTCACCGAGGTACTTGATGGACCCAGGGCACACTGTGAGCTACCCTGGCATCCAAATGGGCCAGGCAAAGCGCCATTGATTGTATGACCACACCTAACTGTAATTGTTACCCCAACGCCTCATGATCGGGGATATAATGAAGGCTGTAAGAGTGGTCAGGGGATGAATAAAGAAGAATAAGGGAAAATACACGAGAGGAATGAAGGAGAATCGGGAGGAGGAGGATGGAGGAGAATAGAAGGGGGATTCGAGGGAGAATGGGGGAGAATAGGGTGAAAGAGAATCAGGAGAGTGTGAAGATGAGATTGGAATAAACTGCAGCTGACACCAACCAGTCTGGCGCTCCTTCCCTCCTTCTTCCATCCGTGCTTTTGAATCTCCCAGTTGTGGGAAGTAGTGGGAAACCACTGACCTCAGGCAGTGAGGTCAGTGGTTTTTGAATTCGTTTTTTTGAATATACAATATACAATTTGAATATTGTATACAATTTGAATATACAATTTGTATACAATTTGAATATACAATTTGAACATTGTATACACTTTGAATATACACTAGTCACTGTCCTTCCTTTGTTCATTGATTTGCTCGAGCGGGCCCAGTAACGCCTCCATTGGAGACTTTGTTGTTACTGTGTTTGGCATATCGAATACATCACGGGTAGCTTGCCAGGCTCTGCCTTGCGGGCGAGGTAGCTTGCCGGGCTCTCCAAGGGAGCGGAGGAATCGAACTCTTGTCGGCCATGTTGGCTGCATGCAAGGCAAACACCCTACCACTGTGCTATCGCAATATACAACATACAATAGGGAGTGCAGTGAATCTGTAGAATGCTTTGGGGGAGTATTGCATTTTGGCAATGTTAGTCTTCCCAGTCCATGAGCAGGGAATGTGTCTACATTTCCTCACGTCCTTTTATTTCTTCAAGTAGTGTTTTGTAGTTTTCTTTGTATAGATCCTGCAGCTCTTTAGTTAAGCTGATTTAGAGGTACTTGATTTTCTGAGGCAGAGTTGTGAACAGGATTGTTTTTAAAATATTGCTTTCTTCTCTTTCATTGTTTGTACATATGAACGTCATAGACTTGAGTATTGATTTTGCAAAATGCCACTTTATTATACAAATGCATTGTTTCTAGGAGCTTTTTTCGAAGAGCAATTAGGATTTTCTACGTATAGTATCATATCATCTGCAAATAGTGATAACTTGACTTCTTCCTTTCCTATCTAGGTGCTCTGATATCTGTTTCTTGCCTAACGACTGTGGCAAGCACTTTCCATACTATATGGAATAGGAGTAGTGAGAGTGGGCCACCTTGTCTTGTGCCTGATCTTAGAGGGAAGGCTTTTAATTTTTCCCCATTGAGATTGATTATTGCTATGGGCTTTTCTATATTGAGAAACGTTCCTTCTAGTCTCATTTTGTTGAGAGTTTTTGTAATGAAGGGATGCTCTATCTTGTCGAATACCATCTCTGAATCTATCAATATGTTTTTTTTTCTGGGGGGGAGGGTTGTTTAATAGTTTTTTTTGCATGTGGCTAACCAGTATTAGCAGCATCTCTGAATCTCTTGATATGGTTTTTTTAGTGGGGGATGTGTTGTTATGTTTGTTTGTTTGCCTGTGGCTAACCAGTTTTCCCAGCACCATTTGTTGAACAGGCGCTCCTTACTCTATTTCATATACCTAGCCTTTGTTATAAATTAACAGCCCTTACATTTTGAGGGTTTACCTCTGAGCTCTTAACTTGCTTCAATTGGTCTGATTGTTCTAGTACCATGTGCTTTTGATCACTACAGTTTTGGAGAAAGACAAATTTGAGAGAGCAATTACTCCCATCATTTTCTCAGCAATGCTTTAGCTCTTCTGATTAACTTTTTCTTCTCCTTTTCTATTTATTTTTGGGGGGAGTGCGTCTGGTGCACACTGGGCTGTACACATGACTTATTTCTAGGTCTTTGGTAAGAGATCCCCCTGACAGTTCTGGGAGGAGGTAAAAGTTATATGCAGTGCAGAGGATTGACTAGGCACTGACCCATGTGCCTGCCAGGCCAGTGCCTTAACCCCAAAACTGTCTTTCCAGACCTCGGGGAGTTTTTTGGTTTTATAAGAATCTTAAAAATACTTTTTGCATGTCCAGAAATATTGCCATACATATTTAATTTGTGATTGCATTGCATCTGTAAGATGGTCATCTTAATGATGTTGATCTTTCCAAGTTATGAACAAGGAATATGTTACTATTTCCACGTTGTGTTCGATTTCTTTTAGAAGTGAACTAAAAGGTTCACCAAATATTTCTTTGAGTTCCTTTGTTTAACTGGTTCAAAGATACTTGGATTTTTTTAAGACACAATAATAAATGGGGTAGTTAAAATATTTTTTCTTCTGTATCCTTGCCTATTTACATCGGAAGCAACGTTTTTTTGTTGTTGTTGCTTTGCTTTGTTTTTTGTGCACGGACGGTGTGACCTGGTATTATACTGTATAGGCTTATAGTTTCTTGGGTTTTTTATCCTTAGGTTTTTATACGTGCACTATCAAGTCACATGCAGCAGTGTAGCACTGTCCTTCCGTTGTTCATCGATTTGCTCCAGCTGGCACCAGTAACGTCTCCATTGTGAGACTTGTTACTGTTTTTTGTCATGTCGAATAAGCCAAGGGGAGCTTGCCAGGGTCTCTGTGCGGGTAGGATTCACTCTGTAGTTTGCCGGGCTCTCCGAGAGGTATAGAGCACTCAAACCAGGGTCAGCCATGTGCAAGGCAAATGCCCTACTTGGTGTGCTAGCACTCAAGCCCATATAGTAAGGTAAAAAAAAATAAGGTTAAAGCACAATAAAAATGTACAAGTTTAAAGCATTTGGGCTCTGGTCCCTCTTTCAGTCAGGGGACCTGTATCTCCCTGTCGCTTTCTGCCCTACCCACTGGAATTTGGGCCTTCCAAGGGTGGGTCTCAGCCCATCCTTTGTACTCTACAAAGGGTGCCCAATATGGACAGGGCCACAGAGTCCTAGACTGTTTCTCAGTGTCCTCTGGGGCAGTGGCCACGCCCCCTCAGCGCCTTCAGCTCCCTTTGCACCCTGTGCTCACCCCATCTCTCTCTTCTTTTTCTAAAATTAAAACTTTTTCGTTGAATCACTGAGATACAGTTACAAAGCTTTCATGACTGAGTTTCAGTCGTGCAAGCAATGATGGAGCACCCATCCCTCCACCTCTGTGCATTTTCCACCACCGAAGTCCCCATTCTCCCATGGCCACCCCCACCCATCCCACTCCCTGCCCTCCTGGCAGGCACCTTCCTCCTTAATTGCTCTCTTCTTTGGGGCATCATGGCTTGTAATGCAGATCCTGAGTCTCTTCTGTGGAGTGTGGACCATCTTCTCCAGCAGCATTGATTGGGTTTCAAAGGCTGTCATGTCCCTTGCCCCTCCACTCCCTCCCACCTTTCTCGCCCCGCCCTTCCCCTCTATGCCCCGCCCACACACCGTCCTCTGCCCCTCCCTCCCAGCAGTGCCCCGCCCGCGTCCATCTTGGCCCCGCCCTCCAGCTGTGCCCGCCTACGTCCCGCCCCTGTCCTCTCCCCGTCCACTTCTCTGCCTGCCTTTTTGCCATGCCCCGCCCCGCCCACTTCCCTCTCAACCCCGCCCTTCCGCCATGCCCCGCCCAGGTCCTCTCCGCCCCTCCCTCCAGCTATGCCCCGCCCAACTCTCTCCGCCCCGCCTTCCCGCTTTGCCCCGCCCCACCTCTCTGCCCCGCCCTCTGCGCCCCGCCCTCGCGCCATGCCCAGCCCCGCCCGCGCCGCCGCGCCCGCCCCCCTTGCGCGTGCTTGCGGTGCTGCTCCCCGCGCCGTCGCCGCTCGCCGCTGGCACCGCAGCCATGGCCGACATCAAGACGGGCATCTTCGCCAAGAACGTGCAGAAGAGACTCAACCGTGCGCAGGAGAAGGTGAGGGCGGGCGGCGGTGCGGGCGGCGGCGCCGGCAGCGGCCCCGCACTGCAGCGAGGCGGCTCCGGGCACTGCGGGCCCGGCGGGCGGGCGCGGCTCCCGCGGGCAGCGCGGGGCCCGCTCACAGGCCGGGCTGCGGGCATCCGGACGCCCAGCCGAGCTCCAGACGCCCACTTCGTTTTCCTTCTCTGGGGTGCTGGGGAGTGTCCCTCTCCCGCTCCCTCGTCTGAGAGGTTAGAACGAAGCGGTAGCTGCGCCCGGCACTTCCCGACGTTTTCGCGCAGAGGAGGGCTGCGCATCTCTCGGAACACCCTTGTGCCAGCCGCTCCGGTGTTTCCGTGCCCGTCCTGAACGGGCCACAGTAGGGAGCTGCCCGGGATGTCCGTCTGGGCAGGGCACCGGGCTCTCTCGGCACGGCTCTGGGGAGCTCCCACCTGCGCTCGTCTGGCCGCGGGCGCGCGGCAGCTCTGGCGGCGCGGTGCGTCGGTGCCGCAGCCAAGGACACTGCACGGCTGCGGGCACCGGGCACCGCGGGCGGCATCCTGCCCGAGCTGCGCTGCTCTCACGCCGCCGCGCCTTCTCCCTCCTGGGCTCTAGTTTGCTGCTTGGCTTAATAACAGACGGCGAATTACCCTCTCCCCAATCAGGCTCAGCCCCCTACCCCCACCCCAAACACGGACACACACACAGGACACACACACATAAACACACACACACACACACACACACACACACACACACACACCCCTGGACAGCGAATTACCCTCTTCCAAATCATGCTCAATCACCTACCCCCACCCCAAACACACATACATTCACACACTCACATACACTCTGTCCGGTTCCGGGGGGTGGGGGTGTAGGAGGGACACTGACCATGCTGCTGCTCCCAGGTGCAGGGCCCTGTGCGGCAGCCCCTGGGCCCCTCCAGCCACACATGCACCCTCCGTGCAGTAAGAGGATTGTATTTCTTTTAATATCTCCAAGCTCAAAACCATCAATCCCCGACCGACCGCTCTTCCACCCCACTCTGCCAGCAGTTGAGATACCATGGCTCAACGCTCCCCCTCCCAGACCTCGTCTCCTGTCAAGAAAATAGCCCCAATCCGCACAAATATGGGCCGGTTTTCATACTTCAGTTTACCCACTGTTTTGGAGAGGAGGGCACACTTAGAAGTGCTCAGGGATCTCTCCTGGTGGTGCTCAGGGGACCTCATGTGGTGGCCAGGATTGACACCACATCAGCTTTGTGCAAGGCAAGTGCACTACCCACTGTACTATCTCTCTGGCCCCGTTGTGCACTTAAACTATCGTCTCACCTTCCCCTCCTTTCATTCCGTGTAATTAACCTGCATCTTTGGCCTGTAGCTTTTCAGTCTCCATTTCCATCTCTGAAGGAATTTAGTGATAGAGCCTGCCTTTTCAGACAGGAAATTAACTCGTAATCTAGGTCACCAGCTGTTAATATGCCAAAAATAAATGCAAAGAAAACATAATCCATATTTGAGCATTCAGGCCTGTGTCAGCTGGCAAACTGACTTTTCCATTGTAGGCTTAGGAGGGATGTGTGTCCTGACGTGACAGGCTGTGGTCGCCTCCTGAGACAGTGCAGAGGGGTTTCCAGTGTCCCTCTTTCTTCCTTAGGGAGCATTCTGGTGAAAAGGACCTGATGCCCTTCTTTAGCAGGTCATGTTCCCTGGAGGGGTGACTGTACATTCTGGCACATTCCATTGCTCTGGGGACAGCAGAGGCCAGCGGGAATTCCTGGCAGGCAGAGGGCCCAGAGTGTGACGGCCACGAGGCCTTACCTCGTGGCACCTTCAGACTTTGTCTTTGCAGCTTTGGTCCCTCCTCTCCAGCAGATAGACATACCATTTCACTAGCCCTGTGGCCCGCTGTTTCCTAGGCCACCTAAGCCTGGTTTCCCTCACCACGTTTTCTCAGAAGAGTGGGTCCACGCCCCGACTCTGTCCTCAGGAGGAACCCACAGCATCGGGACTCTGAGTGCATGACTGAAACTCAGAGATGACTTAGGTATTTTTCAGAAATTTAAAATGCATTTCCTCCCCTTATTGGAAGTCCGTAAAGAGTCATCGAAGAAGAAGGAATAAAATACATACACACACACACACACACACACACACACACACATATATCAGTCAATCAAAAGACTCCAAAAGATGAGAAAGCACAGCTTTACCCTCCAATGATTTCATTTGGTTTAGATCTTTTCTTTTCTTTCTTTTTTTTCTTTTGGATTAGATCTTTTGGATTAGATCTTTTTCCCTGTGTAGATGTACATTTATATAACTAAAGCAGTCTCATACTAGATGGTGTTATAGCTTAATTTCAAAATGTGAACATTCTTTAAAACACGCGTTTACTTTCCATCAGCATTATAAATGAGCAGTCTTGGAATGCATTGATATTAATGAATCCCCTGATTTGGACTCAGAACATTTGTAGGAGAAGTGTTTGTACATACTCTTAGGTAAATTCCTTGACTTTAGGATGTGACTTGCTGGTAGGACACATGCCTTCTTAAATAAATTCCTAGAATTATTATATGAAATTATGCATACTATAGTTATAGTTGATTGCCTTTTAGAAAAGTCATATCGGTTTAAAGTCATATCGGTTTACATTCTCATCAGAGTCCTTTAGATACTTTCCAATACTGGCTAATAAAACTTAGAACAATATTTAATGGCATCATTGGAAACTTAATTAGTTCTTCCATTTAATTGATTTTTTCCTTTTTCTTAAATTTCATTTTGATTTTTTTAACCACATCCAGCATTACTTGGGTCTCACTCGTGGCTCTGTACTCATGGGTCACTTCTGGTGGGCTCAGGGGGCCGTATAGGATGCCAGGATTCAAACTCGAGTCAGCTGTGTGCAAGGCTGATGCCCTACCTGCTGTAGTATCTCTCTGATTCAGCATTTGCTTCATTTTTAAAAGCTGTATGTTGCACCAGAGCAAAAAATACAGCAGGTAGGGCATTTGCCTTGCATGTGGCTGACCTGGGTTTAATCCCCAGTATCCCATAAGTCCCTCAAGTTCGGCCAGGAGTAATTTGTGGGTATAAAAACAGCTGTGACCGTGAAAATTGTTGGGTGTGACCCAAAGAGCCAAAAAAAAATGTAAAGTTATGCATTTAAATGTTATTTTAACATACAAGCATAGGCTTGTATTATACGACACCTGACATTGTGTATACTGTGTATGTGTATATACGTGTGTATGAATATATACGTGTATATGAATATATATAGGGCTGGAGTGATAGCACAGCGGGTAGGGCGTTTGCCTTGCATGTGGCCAGCCTGGCCAACCCAGGTTTGAGTTCTCTGCCCCTCTCGGAGAGCCCGGCAAGCTACCGAGAGTGCCAGCATGGCAAAGCCTGGCAAGCTACCTGTGACGTATTCGATATGCCAAACACAGTAACAAGTGTCACAATGGAGACGTTACTGGGCCCTCTCGGGCAAATCAATGAACGACGGGAGGACAGTGACAGTGATGAATATGTATGTGAATATGTATGTGAAATATGTGTGTTAACCATTTGATTCCATGACATAGGTTCTGTGGCCTATGACTGATCCCATTTTAGAATTCTCTGGGCACCCAGACATGCTTAGAGTCAGACAGTCAGATAAAGCCAGAGTTTAGCCCTGGCTGGATCAGTGTGGTTCCCCTTGCCAGGTGCGTTCACAGGTGCCAGGCCAGGGGCCTTCTCCCCACCTCTCGTTTCTGCTCTCCAGTCTTTAGCCCTGTTCTCGGACAGTCTTTCCTCGCAGTCCTGTGGCTGCCAGCAGCTGTAGACACGTTTTTCTTTCAGCATTGATAGACAATACTCAGGAGAGCCTCATTGGCTCAAACTGCCTCTCCTTGGAAGAAAGCAGACCTTTCTTTTTTTTCATAATTTTTTTTTATTAATGAAACATCATGAGGTACAGTTGTAGACTTAGAAATTTTTGTGCTTGGGTTTCAAAAGCAGACCTTTTTGACTGAGAGCCAGGACCACTGGTTAGACAGTCACGAGCTCCCTGAAGCTGGGATAGAGATTCCCCCTGGGCCACATGGACCGAAGGTGGCAAGAGCTGGGACGTGAGGACCCAGCAGGGCACATGGCTGTGTGTGGCGAAGGGAGAGTGTTCACTGAGGCATGTTAAAAGACCTTTATGGCTTTTAACATGTTTGTAGAAATAATCACATAATTTTCAACAGTTTAATTTTTTTTACATTAATACATGCAATTAAAATCAGTATTCCTAAAAGGCCCATGTCTTGCCTGTTCTAATGTTGAGCTTTATTTCTCAGGGGCAGCTATTAGTAAGATTTCTCAAAAAATATGTTTATGTAATTTCCTCTTAATCTCTGCATGTTTCATGAACCTAGGTAAAGACTTAGCTCTCTTACTTACTCCTCATTTCCACGTGCCGTAATCATAGACTGTAGCAAAAATCATTAGCTGCTCAGGTTTATTTCTAAAAGAAAGCATAATTTGTGGGACTTGGTATTCAGCCACTCTGGGTTTGATTTTCAGTGACCCAAAGGGTTTTCCTGAATCTCAGCAGGAATGATTCCTGAGCACAGAGCCAGGAGTAAGCCCCGAACATAGCTTATGTGGCTCAAAAGCCAGGAAATTTTTTTTATTGGAAAAATTATAGAATTAAAATATTTAGCTTGATATTTCTTTTTAGTATTTGAAGGATTATGTTGCTGGCCCTTAGCTGGAGTAATAGAAACATGTCATCCTGCTCTTTTTATGTTCTGTATTCTGTATTCCTTAACTGTCTTGAAATATCTTTATGTAATTCTTGAGAACTTTGAGATTTTCACTCAAATGTCTGCTAACTTCAAATGTTCATTCATTTGAAATCTTCACTTCAATATCTGTTGAGGTCATTTGCTGATGTTTTTATTTGGGTTTCTTCCTATTTCTTTCTGGCCTTTGAATATCTGCTGCTGGGCCTTTATCAGAAGGATAATTTCTAAGAATTTTGTCCCAGAAAGTGACCGCCTATTTTCTTTCCCTTTTTTGGCAGGGGTGGAGGGGAGAAAACCCAGCAAATGTGCCAGGGTTACTCCTGGCTCTGCACTTAGGAATTAGTCCTGGTGGTGCTTTGGGGACCATATGGGGTGCTGGGGATCAAGCCTGGTGATCCCTGTGCAAGGCAAACCCCATTTGAAGTACTGTCCCTCTGATCCTCTATTTACTTTCTTAATGGTACCCTTTGATCAACCAAAATTTTACATTTTTATGCATTATTACCTGAGAATATAGTATTTTCCCCTGGCTTTTAAAATTTCTTTCTGGTGTATGTGTGTGTGGAGTGGGGTGGGGATCACACCTGGCGGTGCTCGTGGCTTGCTTCTGACTCTGCAAGCGGGGTTCTCTCCTGGTGGGCACAGGGGACCGTGTGTGGTGCCGGAATGGACCCCGGGTCAGCTGTGTGCAAGGTGAGCACATAAGCTCTGTATTATCATTCTGGCCCTGTGTTTTGTGCTACTAGAGAAATTATGCTATCTAACAATCTAAGGATGTGTAATCTCATGGTTGAGATGAGTGAGTTTAGCTGTCCGCTAATACAATATTCAGGTGAGTGTATGTGTGAGCGTGTGCGAGTGTGTGTGTGTATGTGACCCTGCTCTGTTGGGAATTTTTCCTGTGGGCCCTGTTCCTCATAGAGGAGTGGAGTGCATGCCCATATTTATACCCGAAGCTGCTTTTACTGACACTTGTACGGGATCTGAACTTTCTTGTTGCTGCTTTCATACACTATAAGCATACACTTTGTCTTCCACTGAGGATATTTTTTTCGGGTTGCATTAGAGATTGCCACATTTAAAATAACTAGTATGAGGATGTTCTTGACAGATTGCTTCTTTCATTTTTTCTCATAACATGCAAGCACCCATTTATATCCTTTCTCCAGGGATGAGTTCAACAGGACATCAGCATTATAGACATTCTAATTTTAGGATGAGTGAAAATTGCTGTCCCTCTTAACAGCATAGCATAGTGTGTGTGTGTGTGTGTGTGTGTGTGTGTGTGTAATTAAGTTTTAAGCAAAGAACTGTGTGAGGTATGTCAGGAAGTAGGTAAGAATATATAAAAGTGATATATACTGTCTTTTTAAAGTTTGGAGAATTCCTCTTTGTTTTTTAAGCACAAACTTTTATTTCTATTATCTTTTGTATGATAGATCATCTGATCAGAGCTAGTTGAGGAAATAAGTAGGCTGGTGAGCTTTTGTGAAGAAAATAAAAAAATGTACAGATTTCTGTTACAGATATAATTTTCCAGACATTCTCAATAATGGAAGAATAGCCATTTATATAGTGGAAGTATAGTCATCACAGAGTTCAAGGAATTTACCCACAAAAGAATATAATAATATTATATACTCAGCATTATTCAAGATTAAAGTGGTCATAATCTCACTTCTTCAGAAGATATCCCTGGGCCAACTTTTAATATAGAAAAACTGAAACTGCATTTTTATTGATTTGAGATCTAAATTTAAGTGTAGTAGTTAAGTAGATGCACTTTCTGAGTATGTATTGGATGAATATCTTATAAGGATTGATGTTGGATAAATCCAAAGAAAGATAAAAGTTTTGAAATATTTTCCGTGTTATAATTATATACCAATTTTGATTACCCTGAAGCTACTTACAACAGATACATACACACAAAAAAGAAAACACCATTTTGATCATTTTCATTTACTCTTATTAATTATGTAATTGAACGTTTAGTTTGCAAATGGGAAGAATCTGAATAGATGGAATTCTATATAATATTTCTACCTTTAAATACCTACAGAAATTTAATAAAATACACATGGCCCAGATATAATGTGCTTTTGTTATAATACCTAACATTTGCTAATTAAAGGACACTAAATGTACATACTCTTAAAACTTAATGTTAGTCTGATATAATACGTTCATGTTTATTAAGAAACTAACGTGTATACTGGAGTGACAGCACAGTGAATAGCGTAGTGCCTTGCATGCAGCCTTCCAAGATTTGATTTCCCAGCACCATGTGTGGTCCCTGAGCCCTGCCCATAGTGATCACTGAGCTCAGAGCAGGAATAATAAGCTCAGAGCATAGCCGTGTGTGACCCCCAAGCAAAAAAACAAACAAAAAGATCTAAGATGGGAAAGGTATTTATTAGGGATTCAGAGCAGATGAAAATTCCATTTTAAATAGAGACCAATAAGAGTTGGTAGAAAAATAAGTCTTTGAGAATGTATACTCAGTTGCATTTCCCCTCCCAGGACATCAACATTTTATGTATTTATTTTTTAAGTCTCACTGAGGTACAGGGATTTACAATACTGTTAATTATATTTCCCGTGCATACAGCATTCCACCTCCCCCCATTGTCTGCATTTCTAGTCCCCTTCCCCATTGCAAGCTCAGTTCATAGACAGAATCTTCAGTTTCAATGACTTTGGGTAGCTCATCTTAGCCTAGCCTAGCTTTTGCCCCTGATCAGAGTCTGAGGTCAGGGACTAACTGGGGGACCTGTAAGA